>JASANF010008280.1:0-26308 GCA_030248245.1 Trissonchulus sp. WLG1_4 | reverse complement strand
AAGCGTATTTTAAGATAGTATGCTTTGTCGTATTACGGCTGATTTTTTTGTCCGTAAACAGGAAATTTTTTTTAGTTTTGTTTGGTTGTGTTTTTTGCTTATATATAATTGGTTTTTTTAGTGTTTATTTCTATAGTCACTAACGAAGAATTTTCTACTGACACGGATACTACTGAGTATATAAGACAAGCATAATAACGTTTCCGATAAAGTACAATATGTCAATTTCTGATGAAATATTTTGAGTGTTCCGTTTAGCTGTAGGTTTTTAATTGAAATTGGAGAGAAAAATCCTGTTGAAATTCATATAGAAAACGGGAAATGAAATTTTTATTTACTCCGTCGCTCATCGCTCAAAACACCCGCGATATAGTCTTGGGGATTCTCGAAAAATGACCATAATTTTGAACTGGGTCGGAAGGAAATTAGGATTAATGAAATTTCAACCTCCAAGTAAACATATAGTTAGTTTATTTTATAAATTGGAAAATGTTCAGAGAAGCCTCCTGTTAGTCTAAGGTCCCAAGGGTGCTTCTACTACTCAGCAGTTCATGTTACTTTGGCGTATGGAAGAGGACTGTTTTGAAGTAGATTGGCGTAAAACGTGAGTTGATAGGATCGAGTCTTTACAAAACCACAAAAAATGTAGCGGGGAATAAACACTAGCCAATAAATACAAAAAAGTACAGCACAATATAACCAACGCAAAATAGTTACCAAGTACTAGTAAAAAGATGTAGAAGGTATAAACTATGGTCTGGAAAAAACCTACACTAGTTTAAGAAATGAACAATTAATGTACATGTTGTAGAATGCAAGAAAATTATAAAACATAATTCATATGGTTTAAAAAACCGAAATTAATCAGAAAACAATAAAAATATTCTTTTATCTTCTGAGAAAAGCGGACAGGCTACAAATATGTAAAACAGTTTATTGATATCCGCAGAGAAACAACGTCTTTTATACATACTTGGCTTTCATTTATTATTAATTAAATTAATTATGCGGCTTTTCTAATCCAAAACGACATCGAATGACACAGCCTTCGTTTTTTCCCTAATTTCTAAAATGATCAATTACATAACTATCGACTGTCTATCATTTACCAAAAATACAAAACTTGCAAAATACAAAATTTACCATTTTACACCGACAAAACTACAAAAGTCACTAAATACAAAACGGAATAAACTTTTGAAGCTTAATGTCGCTGTCAGGAAAATCCATCAGAAAAATAAATGACCTTCCGAGTCAAAGCGTAAGCCAAGCAACAACACACAGCAGAGATATAGCAGATTATTATGAATGTGAACACGAAGCTGTCTAATTAATACCCCAGAGCCAAATTGGATTTGGTTTGCAAATGAAAATCAACTTGTTATTATCAGGATTAGTTAATTAGCTAAATGACGATAAGATTTCTTCGGCTTAGGCTCAGGCTTAGCCTCCCGCCTTAGGACTCAGACATAGGCTTAGGAAAATAATAGGGCGAATTTAGTGATAAACACAGGATGGCCTTTTAGCTTCAGACGGAAATATTTTGAAAACTCGTCCCAGGCTTAGGCTTAGACCTGGATAAGATATAAATATTTATGATTTTAATGAATATATTTATATTAAAACTGATTAGACATTATCGCATTAGAATCCAATTATAATGTAAATGTTTGGTTTAGGAAAGTGATTTCCTGGTTCAGTTTGGCTAACGTTGGATCTTAGGGTATCTATCACATATGCTTGCATAATTATTTAACACTGTATCCACTTTATAATTTTAAATTAAGTAATAATTAATTAAGTAATAATTACAATTTTATATTTTTAAAAATTAAGTAAAATGTAAAATAATAAATTTTTATGTAAAATTTATACGTAAAATAATACTGGCTATTGTTTTACATATAAATCATATATGTAAAATAATAGCCAGTAATATATCCCATTGAATCGCAAATATCCTTACCAAATATGTAGCTGCTTTCTTTATAAGTGCATAAAATTTAATTAGTGCACATATTTTTGCCAAAATAAATTCAAAACTATTTAAGATTATTAAGTCATCCTGATTAAAACTAACTCCAAGATTCAGGATTCCAAGTATGAGCTGAGCAAACCGTAGAATTTCTTTATCAAACTAATGCGGTTTTTCTCACGTTTCAAGCGTTTATTCGCTATTCAATTTTTAATGTGGTTTTTATGAAGCCTTTAAGCTAGCGCCTTAATGTAACACAAAGAAAGTAACTTCCGATCACTGAAATTTAGTATAAAACTCACTCAAATCCTACCGAAAAAATAATAGAAAAATATCTACCTATAAATCTACGCGAAAAGCAGTTCTAATTCAATGAACCTTTGGAAATATTTCTACTCTAGGCTTTGCTAGAAAATGTAATATCCTAGAAAACCTCTTTTTTTCTATGCGCCTGAATAAAATTGTAAGGTATAGTTGAATTTTCTAATTGAAGTGATAAATAAAGATGAGTTTTTAGTAAGCTACTGTACCCCGAGGGAGAACAGTGGCTTACAAAACTTGCTCTAATCTAATACATACGCATGTTATACACAGGCATAATTTATTAGATGCTAGTTAATTAAGATCCTGAGTAGGTCACATACATATTTCTACTTTGTTTTAAAAATGTTTCGTTAGGTTTGGTCAAATACCTATATATTCAATAATAATCATAAAAACGTCTATAAAATAAAAGGTAATAGAACACTGATAAATTATATGATAAGGCTAGTTATGACAATAAAAATTATATATTTATAGGCTTATGTCTATTACGCCGTGTTAAATTATGAAAAATTAATTTATAATAACTCGACAGATATAAAAAACTATAGCCATTGGTTTTTGCCAACATGTTATGAGCTACTATGTAGTTTCACAAAAATAACTGTCTTTGAAAGCACCATTTCAAAGGATTGACTTTCGTTTCTTGTGATGTTTTTCTTTATAATCAAGTCATAATATAATAAGTCCCACAATGCAATGATTCAATTTTTAAGATACACGTCAAATGGATTTAGGATATAGTAGGTGTTTAAATCGTTGGCGGTCACTTTTTTTAGTAGTATATATAAATGTGAATCAGCCACCATAGGTTAGTTTGGGAGCTACAAATCGGAAAGTATAGCACGCACACACCTGCTTGAAAGCCAAGATAGCTCAGAGGGGAAGTCTTTATTCTCACTTGGTCTCAGGTTTAATGCGTGTGAACCCAACCCGAGCACCGGAAAGGCCTGCTGTTACCTTGCGCGCCTGTATCTATTAGAACCAGCACGTGTTACCAAACATGCCTATATTTGGAATCAGTCTAGAAAGGTGTCACGGGAATTCGAACCATCTACGATATTCAAATTTGGATATTCCCGTTCAGAGTGTTATAAGATTATTTGGTGTTTTAAGAGTGTTCTTGTGACGGGAATATAAGTCCGTGAAGTTATCAGTTAACTTTAATGGATGGTTAGCATATTTTACTTATCAAATTTAAGTTATCAATTATCAGTAACTTGATCAAGATGTTACTTATTTAAGCTTTGCTTTATATGAAATTATTATTGACTGGAATATTGTTAACAAACGTTTTAAGCAAGGACATTTGTCAAACAATATTAACTGATTTTACCATTATGTAACGTAGTGCATACTGCACGGTAAAAAAGCAAAAACAACTGGATTGTACTTATTCAATCCGTACTCTAGATGCGAAATTACCAAGTCGTTAGGTAATCACACTAAAATGATGTCAACTCAAATTCCCAAAAATTCCGCAAGCTTACTATTAATTAAAATATATACCTGCATAGATCAGTAATGTTCAACGTGTAATACGGACACACGGCTGTAAGTATGAATCGTCTTGCGTTCAAACATTCCATGCTTTTCCGACTATAGTAAGTATATTAATATGACGCAATGAAACGGACTATAGTGGCTAACGAAGGTCAGATAAAGCATTGGTTGTTTCATATTCTGCCTTTAATTAAGCTAATTCCTCAAGCAGTCTGTGTTATTGGATTGGCTCCGAAGGGACAGCCGCCCTTCCGCCCTCTAGCTTCACCTGCTTGCATGATAGAACGCTGGCAGATGGAAACATCACATTACAATGGATTTACTGATTAAAGCCCGGTTATACTTGTCTTTTAAAACCAGATTCATACTTGTCCGTGTCCGAAAGAGATTGTTCATAAGCCAGTGCAGAAAAACTTAATTGCTGTTGCAAGCTACTGACTATCAAGAGTACATAATATGATAATAGTATAACAATAATAACAATGCTATTATGTACTCTTGTTACTTATGTACTTGCAGTACAGACCAAAATTACTTGCTATAGACTCCGCAGTAAAAACGGCGTTGGAGTCAGTTTAAAAATATAGTTTGACTACAGATTAAGATACTTTGACTTCGCTTAGACTTCATAGCAAATAATTTTAGTCGGTACTTACTGCTAGAAGAACATAAATCAAAAACATGAGTTAACAAAAACGGCTGCACTAGAAAAAAACTTGTATGCTTAATAGTAGTGGTTATGATATTTATTATACGGCTACCCAATTATTTCAGTAAAATTAAAAGCAAAGAAAAATGAAAGAAATTTTGGACGAAAGAAAAAGCAAATGAAAGAAGAATCGAAGAAAAAGAAAGAAAATTTAGACGAGTAGTTGACTAGCTGTCAAATCGTTGCCTAACTTAAAATTAATTGATAGTTAATTGGCCTAGGCGCATATTGATAAATACATATATGCATACTTTTGCACACGCACATATATATGTATGTAGCAACCGCCACGCCTACATTCTATGTGCAGCTGTCTGTTCTAGAGAAGGGGACGGGTGAACTTTTGACTTGACAAAACTTGTTACTTGACCCGACAGGCATCCATCAACCTTTCTTTGTTGAAAACCGAAAGAAAAACGAAATGAAAGAAAAATTAAAGAAAAATGAAAGAAATTTGGAAGAAAAATAAAAAGAATTTTCCTGAAATAATTGGGTAGCTGTAATAAACTAAATTGGCGGTAGGCTGAAATGGTCTTGAGGCTATTTTTGAACAATTTTTCAAGACGACCAAACAGCCAACTGCCAATTCTTCTACCATCTGTGCTGGTTTTTGGAAAGCAGGCCATTTCACAATTTTTTCAACAACGGCTTTTGCTATAAAATGGTGTAATTAGCTGGCTATTGAATTCAGAACAAGAAAAATGTATGAGATTTTTGTGACTGGGAAAATAAAAAAGTAAATGTTCTTTGAGAAAAACTAGATTTCAGCGGATTTTACAAATTAGAGTGGGAATAGTGGAATTCAAAATCTGAGCTTTAAAAGGGATTTTGTGGGAAAGCTTTTTAAGGTAATAAAAAATTAATATAGCAGCTAAACCAAAACTGAATGAAAAATTAGAATACAATTACATATTATTTCTGTACAACAAATTTTTAAAAAAGGATTCGAACAAATTTTTAATGAATTGAAATATATATGCTTAAAAACAATGGTAGGATCTTCTTCAAAAGTAAATTTATAGTAATTGATTTAAAATTATTTGGTTAACAACCGTATTTGAAATGAAATTCGGCACACACCAAGATAATTTCAATAGGACAAAACAGCAAGGCTGGTTTAATCTTGTGCTTGTATTATTAGCATATCAAAAAGTCTACACGGCTACACTGTAACTGTAACTGATAATGATAACGGATGAGTCCTGAAATAACAAGCTCTTCTGCTGAGTGAGAAACGGTTACATTGTGAGGCCAGAGTGTCAATATTCCACTGAAAATATCAAACGTATTGTGTATCAAACACATTTTGTAAAAATCGCGTAAAATAAAGAATGTGTTTCCAGGTAAATACGTGTACATATGTATGTAGATATGTTTACCATTCGTAAAAAAGGGAGTTTCTGTGAAAACAACAAAATGCATTCAATTTTGCCTCTGTTTTTCCCTTACACGTTCAAAGTCTTGTTGAAAACTAACATCAAACAAGCTCTTCTGCTGACTAAGGATTGGTACAAGGTGAGGCCTGAGTCCGAGTGTCAATATTCTAGAGGAATATTAAACGCGGCCATTATTTGCGGATAAAATTATATGTAAATCCCGATTTCTGCATACACTTACTGCTGAGTAGCTCCAAAGTCTCTCAAATGCACATATATACATAATTAATTAATTGGAAACTCAGTTGAAAGTTAAAAACTCACAAAATTTTCAGATTAAAGAAAATTCAATAAAAATTCAATATGCTTTTAAAAAATGTAAGGTCTCATCAAGATTTGAACTGGGATCGCTGGATTCAGAGTCCAGAGTGCTAACCATTACACCATGAGCCCACAGGAACATTGAACTTAACTTCGACTGATGTAGGTTTTATAAAAGTTAGCTGACTAAAAGCAAAGTGTTCAAACATCAATAGATTTTAAGTTGCCATGCAAGGGCAATAGATTTTAAAACCGCAGCAGTCGAAAAATAAGCTATCAATCAAAACAAAATTTCAACAAATCATGTTTAAGCACAGTGACACTGTTAGGTAATACTTATAAACTACAATTATCCACAAATAATCTCATTGATCAGGTGACTTTGGGGGACAGGTAGCCGAGCGAGTAGCGCTGCTGCTTTCGGATCGGTTCATCGAGAGTTCGATTCCTGACTTTATTTTTCCTGTTGTGCCACAGCACAACAGGTCTCTAATTTTGATTTTTGGCGGAATACACTGGGCTTGTAGTGCAATGTACGTCTGTGCGTTAGTTTGCTTTGCATATTAGAGCTACTGCGCGAGCGTCACATCATTTTCTAGTGCAAAAGTTACACTGTAAGCAGGAAAAATGTCAATGTGCGTTTGTTTTGTTCATGTGTGTCACATAGTGCGCGTGTGTCACATTGCTGATAGTACCAACATTTGACCAAATAATTTTGTTGGCAGCATCTTATATTTCCTGTGAACTGTGGTCATTTTTGGTCATGAAAGAATGAATACACGTCTCACTCATCAAAACAACCCATTCCTACATAATTTGTTGTAAGATAATTAAAACTACTTCCAGTTTTTGCATAATCAACTTATTGTAAGATTGCATAAAAACGCATTGAACTTTTGCATACACATTTTACAATAAGAAAATTATCTGCTGCACAACAGGTTTTAGCTGACCTGCTGGTCAGCTTACTTGAACATAATTCTTAATACTTACTGAAGGTTTTGCCGCAGGTTGGGCTTGTTACGTTGCAATTTTATATTCCGAACCAACCAGCCAGTCTTCGCTTGAGCCATAGGTAGATTTGACCCACCTGCCAGCGCAGTGTAATTTAACAATGCGAAATCGACCTAGCCGATTTAATGTGGGAGCAAGAGAATCTACCTAAATACAGTATATACGCGGCCCTAGGGGCCGCGTAAAAATTGTTTGCAAGCACCTCAAACTGTTTTGATGTCAGAATATCTAAAAGCTTGATGTTACTTACAAAATGTGTCAAATTACTAAATGAACACAAAAGCATCTGTGGGAACTTTTACTGAACTGTAATTCCTATAACTGTTACATAAATACAGGTAAAAAAGATAAATAAATAAAAAATAACCATATTTACAACAATAAAGTTACATGCATATAAATTACAACTGTATAGTCAAAACTGGCCAATAGTTGAAAGCTATGAATGTGAATAGAACTGAACATTATGCTTGTCTGTCGTGTGTCTGGCTTGGCTTTAGGCTTATGATTCGGAAAAGTTTTCAATTATTCAAAGATCACTCTCCACTTATGTAATATGCAGAGCGGACATTTCGCGTGACACACCGGGCCACTAATTAAGTCTGACTTTGGGACCTCCAATGGGTTATGGTGCTTGTTGCCAAAACTTTGGGCTACACACGATGGACCTTTTATGTTATATCTGTGGAATTTGTGTGAAAAATGAAACCCGACTTTTTTGTAAGAAGCTAAATAGTTTATATTGAGTCATTTACTATTTCATCACAGTTTAGCCTTATAAGGTTCAGTTCGATTTTCAAATTTATTGTAACTGTATTGAGGTTAAAAGAAATTGGGTACTAATTGTAGGAAGAAAGAAAAAAATCGTGGCGGGATTAGATCTCAAGCCTTTCAAGTCGACAAGAAGAATGTTAAAAACTACTTTAGTCTCATTTGCAAAACGGATTTTTTTGATAATTCCATCTTGATACTAATATCAATAGTGTAAATACGTTTTTGCAGTTATGTATCGCTACCGTAATACATAAATATGCAAAACTCTAAAAAAGTGCTGAAAACTTGTAATTACAATAATTTACAGTAATATTTTGACATTTTTGCTATTAACACAACATTGAAAAAATTTTAAGTATGATTTGACAAATTATACCCAGCATCAAGTTTTTTATAATCAACGGTAAAATTACACAGTTTTCGAACACTTTAGCTGAATAACTACATATGTACATACATATAATAACTAAGCTCATTTTAAGAGACACTATTTAAAAAGTATCGATTTTGACATTATGTCCAATGACCGTTAATTGAAAGCAACTAATGTTTGTCGACTTTTGTCAAGTACACTAAAACTTATGCTAGTAGTAAGTTTTAGTGATGTAATTTAAACTCTTGAAAAAGTTTGCAGAGTGACATCCGAGCACTCAAACAAATGAGGCATCCTACAGTTTAAAATTACAACGCCGCACGCAGTTAGTATCTAATATAATACGCACTTCATTCACTAATTGACTGATTGCTATCAGTTACGTACATAGCAGACAAGGGTGGAGGTATACAGTTACAAATTTTGTGCCAAGTTTATGAAACTGTCTCAACAAACTTCTAAATTCAAAAATAAATTTTCGCAAAAAGTGACGAACAAATTAAGCTTAATGGCTGTAAATGAGTAGATAAATATATAAATACAATAAAATGTTAATAAAATAAATTGAAATGTAATCGAATGTACGCTGAATATGCAGACTCTTGAAACTCGATAATACAAAAAATGAAAAGGTATCCTGATTGGTCGTTTCCTGGCATAACTTTGTTCGGTACAAGAACTTCCATAATAAAGAAAAAGTTTTCTAAAAATTGGAGAAACAAGAAACTGGCACCAATTATATACATTTATCAGTTAATGAAAACCAATAAGTTTTTTCTTGACTGTCTAGTGAAATAAAAACCTAACCATTTCGTGTCAGCGTGTTTCTTTGAAGCTGTGTCATAATGAGTACGTACATATGTGGGTATGTTGACATAATGTATTATGATAGAATAATATAGACAACGTTTTGTCAAAAAAGTTAACAATTCTTGATAAAAGTATTAACCTCATACGAGTGGACATATAAAGACGAACCAGATGAAAGGGAAGCTGGCTCTCAAAAAAGCATTTACTCCATTTATATCGGATGTAAAAACAAACTGGTATTTTAAAACAGCATTAAATAACAGAAAGAGTACATAATTAATATTATGTCTTATCCTATTTTGTACTCTTGATAACAAGCACTCTAAGACTTCCATGTATTAAACCCGCTGCCGCTAGCTACATACTTCAATAATCAGTAAAAAACCTAAATACAGTAGACGGCATAACAAACAACAAAAAAACAGATGGCTTACTGTATTTTAAACTAGAGTTACACAAAACTATAGCAGTGTAAATTTATGTCCTTGGTAATGTGTCATGAGTGTAATGTTGTAAATGACCAAACATTGCGGTCATTCCAGCATTACAACAATATGTCACCTTTTGTATCAAGGCGAGCTGCCACAATTATTCTGACAAACTATCTAGCCCACGGTCAGTCGGAAATTTCATGTAATGTGACAACTTTTAAAACGAATCTACTGATTTTGCATGATAATGGTTTTAAATTTGGGAGCGGAAAATTTTTAATTATAATAATTGCTGACGACCGGAATGAGGATAGTTTGAAAGAATTATTGAATTAAAAAAGTGGATTGTAGAAATGTAAATGTAAAAGTTCTATGTAGTTATGTACATAAGTATGTATGTATACAATATGTATATGTAAAAACAAAAACCAAAAAAAAAACAAAAAGAGTCAAAAAGTAAAACAAAACATTAGGAGGAGCAAATTGCAATAAAAGCAAAGATTTGTTTTATAAAATCAAAAAATATATTTCAAAATTGATGACAAACAAGGTATGTATGTATAATTACCAGGAGTAGATAAGTTCTTAGTTTGGAAAAAGAGTGAGACACTCTACGGCCTGCCAAAGAAAAGCACAGACAGACATCGCTTCCAAAATTACAGGGTGCTGTGGATTCATCAGAAAGCGCCATCACGTTAATACACTTTCGTTGTTAGGCGATTTTGCAATTTTTCAAGAATTTTGCATTTTTGAAATCTCAGATTTGTGCAAATTAATGGGCAAATTTATTTCGCCAGGTAATGTTATGCAATAATAGGTTTTAATAATTTTCATCATTGTGGCTTAGGCATGAGCACTTTATTTCTAGGTTAAAAAATGAAGACAAACACAAACAAGACAATAAAAATGCCAAAAATGCTAGCTGTCTGTCAAAGTTTATAAGTTTCAAAACAAGAAACCCATTAACTCAGATTGAGAAATGCAGCCCTAGGGTTCGATTATGTCCCGCCATTTTAAAAATGTAAATTATTTCCGTCGTTATCGTTTGGTCTTTTAGTTTTTCTGACGCCGCCCTTTTAGCAAGAAACCAAGATCTGTCACATAAAACTGGCCCTTGGACGAATGACACTTCTTAGCCGGATTGCCGGAGAAAAGTAGTAATTGAGATTAAAAACTTCCAAGCTGCTTTCAAAGTTGACTGTTGTGTTGCGTGTTTGTCCACAGAACAACAGCTTATTTGTTTTGTGTGTTTTAAAAACACTCAAATTCTGGCTCAGGTTTGGATACAGGCTTACGCTTAGGCTTAAACGCAAGGTTAGTAGCTTGGATTGGGTTTAGGCTCAGTGATCAAATTTGGAATACAAACAAATGTATGCTTACATATTGTGTGATGAGTCTTGCTGTAACTAAAGCCACGTACGTATTTTTCGGTGCGACACTAATTTTTGCATATATTTTATTTACTAATTCGCAGTAATCTGACTTGGCAAACTCTACCTCAATATGATGACATACCTAGGGCTAAAAGAGTCCTTTGACTCTAACCATTTTTCGGCGTGTAGATTAAAAAAATAATAATAAATAAAAAGCTGATGTATCAGACATACCAACAATCAGATTTGAACTTGTAGCTTACAAAAACATTGCATGAGGGTCAGTCTACATTAGTGACTTAAACTTGAACTCTAGAAACGCAAAACTTGAACTTGAAGAAAACTTGAACGCACTGAAAGTAATAGACAATTTACAGCATAGAAGGTATTCCGCATGACTGTAACAATTAAGATTCGAATTTGATTTGAATTATAAGTTGACTGATGATTTTTTAAACCCATTTTCAAGTATTTGAAATTAAAAAATCACCTTTGAATTTTGCCAAATGTTAAAAATACTTTGGAACCACAGCAACACTTGAAATATTGCCAAAAATAAGCCAAAGAAAACAAAAACTCTTTTGGCAAAAGTATCAAAATAACTCAAGCGTAATTTAACAACAAAACGTATGTGTACGAAAAGCACTGTAGAGTAGTGTACTGAGCACTGTAGTAATGTTGTTGTAGTAAAGTGCAGGTAATTGCAGCTTTAAGCAAACACAACATCACTAAGCTGGTCACATTTACAAGAGGCCCTCAGTGGGTCACTTGTAAATTGTAAATTAGCTAAGGTATTAGCTAACTGTAGGGGGTTAGGTTTGATTTAGACTAATGTGATTTTTTTCAACTAGTCAAATACATAGTTAAATAATTGCGTGGATGTTATAAAAAATACTATTTTTGTAAAGAGTATAGTATGAAATTTTGATGAGTTTTTTTACATAATTTTATAATGTATATAATGCTATTTGTATATTTATTGGCATTGTTGAAATAAAAGCTGTCAATTTAGCGTAACCTTTTCTTTGAGGTCTCAGTCACATAATGCTTTCACTATACTATTTTCTTCTGTTAAGCTCCTGTCTGTAATTCAAAAATAAGAATTTCTGATCAAAATATTGAAACAGAAAAACCCCTAGAAATTCGTTTATGAAATGAAAAATTTTGTAAAACTTTTTACTAACATCTAATCAATTACATAAGTAATACCTAATAACATACTTTAAAAGCAACCCAGTATCCATTATGTATATCGTATGTAATTTTAATACAGAATAGGTTCGGAAAATTTTACAGCAAAAACACTTAAAAAGCAAATTGAAATAATTCAATTCGAGAAAACTCCTAAAATCACACATAAACATAATACAGTTATCCTAGTGTTATCATCATTACCCTTTAATGTTTTCACTGCTATCATCCATGGACCAAAAATACATGTACTTTTTAATGCTTTCAACTTTATAGACACTTAGTACTAAAAATACTCATAATATGTATATGTTTCAATTTACTTTATCTGTTGAACACGTATATTCTAAACTACCTACGCAGTAAATAATGACTGTTTTTACATTTAAGTCCGCTGGCTTAGCACAACCTTATACGGTCGAGTAGCCAGTGTAATGCCAAATCGAGGGGTTAAGGGCGGTTTAGGCTCATTCGGGTCAAAGGTTATGTTGAAAGTTTGAAAAATAGCAGTTAGCATCAGAAACAATTCCATTCTGGCTAGACTTTCGCCTAGACATGCGCGTTTTCCCAAGGAAAATGGGATCAGCGCGTCTTTTCTTTCTTTCAGCTCCTCTTCGGTGGCGTAGCCAGACAAAAATCGTTCCGGATCGAATTTATCCGGATCCGGGAATACTTTTGGATCCCGCATGCAGTCCCAGTTATTAATGATAATCATACTATCGGCCGGGATACGGTAGCCTTCCAGTGTGGTGTCCTCTAAGCATCGATGAAACACCGATAGCGGCACGATGTTGCCTAGTCTTTGCGATTCCATGATCACCGCATTGGCATACGGTAGTTGGTTCCGGTCGTCCCACGTGGGAATCCGGTTGCCTAGCTTCTCTTGCATCTCCTGTTGCAGACGCCGCTGTATCCCCGGATTGTAGCCAAGATACAAAATGGCCCACAACAGCGTACTGACGGTCGTTTCGAATCCGGCGATGAAAAAATCTGCCAAACTTGCCACCAACTGTTGCTGAGAAAAAGTGTGCGATTCTCCTTGTTGCTCTAGTTTTCGCATCCTCATTAGAAATGCCTGAGTGTAGTTTTCGAAAGCACCTAAAAATCAATTTTAATTTAATATATTTTAATTATTTTATCAGATTTCATCATTAGCCTTCTTCAACAGTAATGTCTTCAGTAACAGTCTTCAGTAACTTTGCATATCAGTTTGTATGTTCATACATAATGTACCTCCTTCATACATAATGTACCTGCGTGTATTAAAAGTAGATTATAAGGTTTATTGCTATCATTTTCGAAACAACTACATATATATGTATATATACCGTCATTTATTGTTATTATTATAACTCAGCAATATTCGATTCGATTAAGCTGTTTTACTATTTAGTTATTTCACAAAAAAGTGTGATTTACTGTCTGGCAAATCCTTGATCATTTCCATTTGTTCTTTCACTTGTTTCAGCAAGAATTTGTCGATCACTTGCTTGTTCGCGAACGCCTCTTTGAATCCCAGCCCACCCGGAATTAGCTTCAGAATGGGCAAATACTGGGGTAGATTGGCTTTTTGCAAAATCACTATGTTGTCTAAAAACACACAAATTATACTCTCTAACTTCTTTTAGTTTGCTTTTTTGTTATTTTTACTTTTTTAGTTTAGAGTAGTGAAAACGTTTAGAGTAGGTTTACTTAATTTCTCCACTCTTTGTCCATTCTATTATCGGATTAAACATACATTACATATTCAGTCAGAAGTTCATAAGTTACTAAAAAGTTTAACACACACATATTGAAATGGCAAAGAACTTAGTTTTGTCAGGATCAGGATTTGAAAAAGTAATGTAAAGACCCAAACTATATAACTAATAATTTATTAAAGCGAAAACATAAAGTAATTTTCTAAATCGTTAGGATTTCTATCAGATAAGACAAAACAATTAAGACATATTTTTAGCACCACAGATACATAAGAACACAAGCCAGAAATACCTGCGCAAGCTTTTTGATAAACATCAAAGTCGGGATCATTGGGTTCAAACGATCGCCCGCAAATGATGTTCATGACAATGTTCACCACACAGACTTTCAGGGACAAGGAAACGTCCGTTGCGGTGCCGCAGTGGGACTTCCACTGATCCAGCAAGCTGTCTACCTAAAACAGAATAAGGGTCGATTCAAACTTACAATTATATATCTGTTCTGTTTGTAACAGTTGAAAAGATGGCTGGGGATAGTTGGGTATCCGTAACTAGACTAGTCGTAGCTCACCTGATGCCCCGCGCTCAACCAACTAAGATATCAGCCCAGCACAGCAGTTGCTGTTCTGTTACGATTGCTTTATATACACAGCTGATTAGCTCATCTGACTGCTACTACCAGTATCAGCTAATTAGTTGTTTATGCTGTTATCCTACATACACTTTTAGTCGGATAGACATAACTAGGGTCTGACCAAAAGTTGCTGAACCCTGAGACACTTTTGGCTTGACTTTTGCGACTACTTGCTGTGCTCTTGATGATTGTACAATTTAATTATTTTTGTAATAAAGTCACGTGTTTCGTTTTGTCTCATGGGCCAGTACTTCTAAACTAGAACTAAACTAAACAAAACGTAGGGCTGCTGCGAAAAACTGGGAATCATGGCCGGCATTAAAAAATCCTCGAATATTTTACATTTAAACAAAAAGATGGGCGGTGTTTATCGAAAATGCTGCATATGAACTAAACTTTTGAAAAAATAACTACATATGCCTTGACTGAGATTTTATTCAATGCAAGGGCTTTATTGAAGGGAATAGGGTACATAGAGATTGAAATCAGACTGTATAGATAATAATATTTGTAAATTTGATTCTGTGATATTTATTTCCAACTAGATAATAATACCTCATATCTGATTCGTTCTTCCATGATTGGTCTGCCAAAGCCGAGATCTTTGAAAACCGTCAGAGCGAATCGTCGCTGTTCTCTCCATTCTGGACCGTCCGGAACCACCATCCCATAATGTCCGCCTAGAAAAACAAAGAGCTACGTGATTTTATTTTTCATATGTGCTTTTAGTCTGTGTAAATAAATTAAACGAATAGAATGATAATTGTGACGAAATTATCGAATGTGAATAGGTTTATAAAACTTCATTTTTTAGATGTTGTGGCTTCAATGCAAACTGTATGCTGCACCAATTTCGTTGAAACTTGACAAAAAATTTTACCTTGAAATATATTTTGAAAATATGGAAACAACAATTTCTACATTCCACTGACCAAGTTTTACAGCCATGCAAAGTAGACTGCTTTCGCGACACTACCCCCTTAATTCGGTAAAGGCATGGTTCTTGAATCATATGCTGCTGCCGAATTAATAAGCGGCCCATTCAAATGTCCAATTCAAGACTGATTTGATGCCGAAGTGATACTCATTCAGGAACAATGTACAGGACAGACAATCTTATGGATATGATAATGACAGTTGACCTATCTGTTATTTTTTCAAAAAACTAAAAGCAAAACAGATATTTCCTGGAAGGAACAAAAGTTGTATTACCACATGGAAAGAACAAAAACTGCATTACCGTATTGAAAAAAATAAAATAAAAAAAGTAGCAAAATTATTTGTAAATCTGGTTTACCTTGTAATTTCTCAAAGGCATAGGTGCGTGGCCTTCCCGCAAAAACGTCCGCTTGTTTCACTAAGGCTTCTCTAATCACTTTGTAATTATTCAAAGAAATGGCCAAAGTATTTCCAAATTGCAAGGTGAATATGCACCCGTATTTTTCAGTCCACGCTGAAAATTGGGTTAGCATGTTTTCTTTCATAAAAATGCCCATATTGCCGAAAATCGGTAGCCCAGGGGGGCCGGGTGGTATCCCCTCCGGTTTCTGGGGACGACATAGAAACACAACGGCTACTATGAAAATTATAAGAACACCGATTAGAACATACATGCCGCGTAAGTTTGGTCTGGAACTACATATAAACCACGAAGGTTGATAATAGCAAATCTGGTTTTTAAGATAACTAGTTTTAAAAGTCCTGTAATAATAACATAAACAGGTTTATCTAAGCAATGATAACGATACGATGTAATCAATTTGACAAGTATGTACATAGGTATACTTTAGCAATGTAGTCAGCTGGAAGCTGATACATGAAGAAAATTATTTAATAAAACCGATACCTCAAACAACTAGTTACAATAGGCACGACCTTACATAATTATATGCAAGTGCATCATATCGGCACGCATTGGTAAATAAGCGTTTCATTTATACTGAAAGTTTGCACTGGTTGATAGAATATCTTCCGTTTCTTCAGTATTAAAAGTATAGCAGTTGGTTCGAGTGCTTTGAGCTCGTACAAAAAAGCTCCGCGCCAGCGGGAGGTGTATTGTGAAGAATTGAGTGCCCTAGTGAGTCACAGCTAAAGCGGCAAAATTTTAATGATTAGGATCAATTACGTGTACCGAATGACCAAAATTACCTACAATATTAAGCATGTAAATGTGGTAGACAATGACCAGTTTGGGTCCTAGCGAAAACCCTAAGGTGCAAATGTTGAAACAAAGAGGATTACCAAATTTTTAAAAAAAGAAAAAATGCAGCCGCAAGGAATCGAACCCGTGCCGCTCGCGGCGCCGCCAAGAATGCTAGCCACTTCACCACATTCCCCAATTCTCGTCAGCCCTATTTCTTATTTACAACACAACAGGCCTTTTGAGATGGCCAAACTGATAAGGCCTTTTGAGCGTCTCGACTACTCGACTAATGAGTGTACTGCTCTACGGAAAGGAATTTACATATCGGCCTGTATTGCACAAACCAATGGTGTGGCAGAATTCTATAAGGAAAGGATAATTATGTGGACTGTTTTCGCAGGCAACCTCCACAACAGTTCTCTTGTTTGAGATGAGCTCTAGGACAACTTAATGGCGTCTGAGGCACACTGTAGAAAAAATAGCTAAAATTTCAACCACAATAATAATAAAGCGAATACATATGATGAAGAGAGGTACAAATAGATTGAGTATGTTGCACCTGGTTATCAACTAGAGTTATGTACCTCGTCACACTACAAAATAACGTAAGAATCAAGAAAACCAAAAGCAGTGTCAGATACTGATAGACGGCATCATAAGAGCTACTCCATAAGGATTTTTTATGGTCCACCCCATGGACCTCTAGTACACATAAACAGCGATTAGTTCACTGCAAAAGTCGCTGTTAAATTACTTTTCAATATTGCCCATTATCTATAGCATTTCCTTCCTCCTTTGTGAATAACCCGTCAAACTCAAGCAAGGCGCGTCGAGTATAATCGATAAACCAGTTCCTCAATTTATAAGCCAACACAAAGACTGGCTTCCTCAGTTGTCAGCTGAGAGGCTGCAAATAAGCTTGCTTTATAGCTGTCATGTCCTTTGCTTTGTTATAGTGTTATTTATGTACGCTTTGTTTTGATGCTTTGATGGGGTTTTCATTAAGTTTGTTTGTATTAAAATAGTTGGATACAAGTTGGCATCAAGTTTTCTGCTATAGTGCTTTAAACAAGCCTTTAAAGTTCATTGTATTTAATGCCGCAATACTTTAATACCAATTCAAAACATAGGTAGTATGATTAGCAAACGAAGAGAATTTTCATAAATTATATTAACTGGATTAGATTAACTAGATTCCCTAAGTGACATAAGATAACATTACTGTAAGATAGCAAATTTACGAAAGTTTATAAGACCGTTTCAGTCTTATAAACTTTCGTAAAGTGAAGAACGACTACGCCTTTTCATCTGCTGTTGATCGCAAAATTTTGAATTCACTTTTTCTTTGTTGAATTAGTTATGAGTCAATCTTGTAAATCTAATCCAGCTAATCCAATTTTAAATTTCAATTATTTCTTGATGAGTTATGAGTCCATCCAGTTAATCTAATCCAGTTAATATAATTTATAAGTTATTTATTAATTAACTTTAATTTCAGGACTTAAACTACTGCCATGTCTCAGGCTTTTATTGAAAAGGCACCCAGCATACTGAATAAACCTGACGGCAGCAGCGTTCTGTTTGAATGTATCGTTGCTGGTTCACCGCAGCCTGAAGTGAAATGGTTTTTCAAGGTAAAATCGGATTGATACTTTAAAATAATAATGGTATTTTGATTGATGGAATCTTATTTTCATGTTTCTTAATGTGATTTAGAGTGCTCCTAGTCCTCCTCTAGGTGGCGCTCTAAGTATGTCACTTGGACGCTCCTATTATAAAAATAAAAAATTTAATTCAAAATATGCAATCTTATATATTATGCTATCATTTGCAAAAATTATGTTTATTAGCTGGTATAGTTTTATTTATTTTTTTACTTCATCTTTATTTTCTAATATATGTTTAATAATTTTCTTAAGATGTTTTTGTTTTTCAGTATAAATTCTTCAAAGGCATCTTTTGAGGAAGTTTTTAACACACCACCACCAATGTCGAAACTTTACTAATTTTTCTCCGTCAACTACAGAAACAGAAACAAATTTTTGAACAATTTTCAAAGATTTTGTAGTCATCAAGTAGGTACATATGTATATCAATACTTAAACTTTTTACGCAGATTTTAATTTAATGATTTTTTTATTATTTAGGACCAAGAAATTACGGCCAGTGATCGATATGTGATGAAAGTTAAAAAGATGGTCGGAAAGTTCACATGCACGCTCACGATCAAAGTATGTTTTTGAGGCTAACCTGTATGTACAAATAAATAGTTTAAATATATATACCGACTGTGAGGGCCTTATCCAAAATTGTATTTAACGGATTAGATTTAAAATAATATTGCGAATAACACGGCAGAAATAAAAATATCCGGCTAAAATTTTGCCGTACACGTCCCATCTACATAAAAGTGCGCCAAGTTTCAGCAAATTACGTGCACTTGACGCATTACGTTATTGACGAAATAAAGTTAAATCTAATCCGATAAATCTAATTTTGGATAAGACCCTAAGTCAAATAGACTGAAAATAAATTAATGTAATAGGCTTTTAGTATATCTTTTTATCTTTGCTAAGATATTACCTGTTCTTCAGCAGAGGTTTAGAACGATTGAAAACTAGATGTCTTTATTGACTTATTATTGACTGAAATGTTTTAGTTTTAGTAAATTGTTTGTATAACGTTATTAACACCAGTTTAGCAATGCGTTAATTTTTTACATGATAATATTGTTGATATAATGTGTTATTTCAGAAACAGAACTAAAATAAACAACAATATAAGTACAATGCTTCATCGCTTAAATAGCATCGATTGCTTGACACACTCTTCTTGCTTTTTCGTTTTTAAATGTAATACTGTCATTTTAAAAAGTAATGTAATGCAAATTTTAGATTTATTACCCACTTGTTCACAAATCGTTCGTACACGCGGCTGTCGCAGGAAAAAACATTTACATAAACACTGTATCTATCATAAGGACAAATAAGGTATCAGATTTTACGCGTCTCATTGAAAGACTTTTGGTTTTGAGTGACTCAGCAGAAAATGTGTGAAGCATTGGTATTCAACAATCATTTTATCCACAAAATGTGGCCGCGTTTGATATCTCATCTGGAATATTGACACTCAGCCCTCACAATGTATCCGCTTCTAACTCGGCAGAAGAACTTATTTTTGCACAATTTTTTCAGAATCCAAACCAAGCTGACCAGGGCATCTACAAAGTGGTGGCCACAAATCAGCATGGAAAATCAGAGCGGGAACAAAATTACGTTCTCGGTTGCGTGGCGAATCAAATGTACAAAGACTGATCAAATGACTTAAATTAAGTAATAAATAACTTGACTTAATAATTATATAAATTTTTTTCTATTTATTAATAATGTAAAAAAAATTTATAAGATTGCGAATTTTTGATTGGCGTGTTGGAGTTTTTGTAATTATATTAATCTTGGAAAAATAAAAAATATTTATTAAGGTAAATTCACAATTTTTTCCATATTAATGAGTTTTTTATTTTTCTATTGGGAAAATTCGTGCAGTTTGTTTGCATACAATGGGAAAATTAATGGAAAGTATCATTAATGGATCATATCAGTTCACTAAATCGGTATATCGATCCAGTTCGATGTTTGTTGTGTTTATGTGTCTTTTGTTTTTTTTGTGTTGTCAAAAACTAAAAACTGTCTACGTTAGTTATCCCAAATAACTGTTTCACAACACCCAGTGGTGTATTTAAGAGTTGATATAAAATTTTGGTCTCATCAACAAAGCCCTTAACAACTTGTAAGTGTTGTTTCCATCAACGTTGTTGTATTGCCTATGTTCAAGCTAACTTTAAAGCAAGACTGTGGCGTTGCAATGCACCCAACCCCTACACTTCTCTACTGTCTTTACTTATTGAAGTATTATGTAGTCGTAACGTATATTTAAAAGCGTAGACCATGCATTTAGGCGTACATATGTCTATGTACCAATATTTTTGAAAAAACTAAAATTATTTTTGAATATACTGTATAACGACAGGCTTCTTTGGTACATATTTAAGACAATAGATCACTGAGCATTGTCTCAGTAGCTTATGGTGGAACGGTGGCTAGCAGATTCAGAGATGATCTTATATTTCTTTAGACAATATGTAGGTTTTCTAAAATCTAATTGTACATTTTTGCATTCTCGTACATACTAAAAGTTGCTGCTGTAGTTCTCTAGGCTTTTGTGTTCGACTATGTAATTGCATTGCAAGTAAAATTATTGTCACAAGTGGTTGTGTTTTGTATTGTTTGTCCACGTGGTGTTAAGTAGTGGTTTTTAGCTTTACTAAAATCAAAAATGGAAAGGACTCAGGCCGATTTTGAACAAGTCTTTCGGTTAAGTCGTCTTCGGTTGGGTTGAGTCGTCCAGAAAAAAATAAACTGTTCTAGTATCAACCACAATTTCACTTCTGATTGGCCAGCTACATGTTTAATAAAACTTAAACATGTGGGCTGAAAATGACGAGCGCATACTTAATCTTGCGTCTATTAAAGATTTTGAGACTTTGTATCTTAGACACTTCTATTTATGTACAACTTTAATACTTGACTCTTGACTTTCAATAAATGGTGTCCTGTGAAGTGTAAATTGTTTTGAACGGTCAACGTTCAAAATAATTTTCTTCTGCATCAGCTGAGCTTTTGGTTGCATACGGTACCGCACAAGCATCATCAAGCATGCGCAATATGATTGAATGCTGAATATGCGCAAATTGAAAAATGAAATAGAACAACAAAACAAACAACAAAACAAAACCAAATAATCATCATTTATACAATAAATAACTACAACCTTCCGGCTATATTAGGTACGTTCTTCATTCAATATGCAAATTACGAGTATTACATAGGTTCCAATACGATGCAGAGTACAGTCGTCAACCTAACAAATACGGACTGCAGTGTAACGTTCTGAGTGCATGAATGCATACAGCACAAACAAGCTAAGTTTTCGGCAAGTATTCAGTAAGTATCAAGCATACACTTTCAAGTACATTGGCCGGAGTCCATCGTAAACCTGTTGGGCCAGCGAAAGGCTTATTTCTTAATTTGCATGATTTTCATGAAAAGCCCATCCTGTTACAGCCATTTAAACTGCAAAATCTCAGTTTAAAACTTTCGGAAATCGGAATTTGAAAGATAGATTAATTACTTAATTAATAATCTTAAATAAAGCTTAAATACTGAACTTCATGCTTGCTCATGCATAATTGCAAATTAATCTTGCAAGCTCTGTTGCAAATAAGTTATGACAGTTTGAAAGAACACAATACCATCGTCGATTTCTAACATATCATGATTATTGAAGCATCAGAATTCAGAACTGACTGGCCGAGTTGTTAGTCTGTTAGGTTCGCAACCTAGAGGGGATGTCGTCGATTCTTAAGTCGAGCGCTTTTTGTCAGACTTTTGCATTTTCAAACTACATTCTCAGAAACCACTAAAGCAGCAACACACTGATTTTACAAGGCATTTTAATAGTGACAGATGCATAGCTAAGGTAAAAGACGTGCAAAACACACTCCGCACGTTGACACTTTAACGCTAGCACTGTGTTAAGATACCAGAATCAAAATTAAAGACCTGTTGGGCTGTGGTCTAACAGGAAAAATCAGTGTGCGTGGGCTTCACGTGCCAGCGTTTATACTTGCTTGTGCATACAAACTTTCCAAGAACTGAACGCTTAAGTAACCAACACACTGAAGTAAAATGTGACTAATTTGAAGAAGATAAGGTGCAATTGTGAGATATTCAAAGACTACAAGCTACAATTGGTGTCTACAGCTACAGGACCGTCCAAAATTACTTGATACAGACTCCTAAATAAAAGTTTAGTCGGAGTCACTTGATTCCGGAGTCAAGTGATATAACCAACCATACACTGGAATCAAGTGGCTAAGACTCCACTTAGGGCCTGTTCCTTTACCGGATTAAACGGACTGGACTTATTTTAGTCCGAGGTTTTGGAATGGCAAATCGGACTAAACAGACTAAAAGAGTTAAAATAAGTCAGCGGCTTAATTTTAGTCTGAACCCATTCCAAAACTACTACTGGACTAAACGGACTTAACATGCACGCTTCACATTAGCGTGCATAGCTAAGTCCATTTAGTCCGATTAAAAAGCAGCGCGCTAAAAGTTTAAGTCCGTTTAATCCGGGGGATTTGGAATGGCATTTTTAAGCTGAATTTTTAAACTGTTTAGTCCGATTATAATAAACCCTTCAATCCGGTAAAGGAATAGGCCCTTAGACTCCAGAGTCTGTAGCAAGCGTTTTGGTTCGTACTGTACGTACAGCTAACTCTTGTTTTATTTAGCCCTTTTATCCATTTTTTCTTTTAGTTTAGTCATTTGTTTAAATTTTTTATTCATTTCATTTATGTCAAAAAATTATTTCTATCACTTGTCATTTCTTTTACCTAAAACGAAGGCTTTGCACTAAAATATACCTGCATAGGTATATATGCACTTAAAATTACGAAAAATGTATTCAGTTTTGTAAAACATGCAGATGCTACTGGCTTTTCATATGATTATATGATTATTTGATTGCTGCATAAGACGAAGATAAAAAAAGAAACCACAGTTTTGCAGGCAAATATATATTTTGATGGCTTTCAGTATCACACGGTCACGATTAAAATACAACTTTTAAAATCGTCTTGGAACCGTACTCGTGAATCCTTGTAAAGCCATAATATAACTACTAACTATCCAACTACATAGAATGCAAAAATATCATAAAGTTGTCTGAATTTAGATATATGTACATACATTGTTGCTAAAACCCGGTTCATATATATGTGTCTTGTCCTTATCCTTGTCCCTATCGATTTGTTCCTAAGCGATTTCAGAAATCATACACAGCCAAATATGCGATTGCAGGACAATAACTGGTTTACACAACTTCTCTCTACTGTCACTGCTCTCTACTACCACTTCTCTCTACTACAACTTCTATCTACGGCCACTTCTACAGTCGTTTTCAAATAAAAATGGATTTGCCCGACGCCATTTCATCATCCGGCGCGTCGACTCCTCAACGACTTATGCAAAAATTTTTGTAGTTTATTTTTATAACATAACAACAACAACAACAACAAATAACAACCAGTAACTCCCCCCATTCGGTAGCTTAGGAATACTCTTGTATTGAAGTTACTACTCGTAGCCTGGTATAACTTCAACACAAGGAAGAGGTGAATCTGTGCGCAAAAAAGTGCTCGAACACCTTGGGGCGTAAAAAAAAAAAAAAAAGGTAGTATTCATAATGTGCACTGAAGCAGCCACCCCTATTCAAAACTTTAGGCCTGACCTTTGACAGCTAATTATTTACTGGCTGGCAAAACTTTAGGCGTCGGATTGCATAACCGATTGCATAACCCTATAAGATAAAAATAGAGAGAAGTGGTAGTAGACAGAAGTGGTAGTAGACAGAAGTGGTAGTAGAGAGAAGTGGTAGTAGAGAGAAGTGGCAGTATATAGAGGTAGCGTAAGCCTACTATTTTAATTCAATCCTCTTTTACCTAATCCATTGTAGCAAGAGCACATAATAGGACTATTATGTATTCCTATTCCTATTATGTACTCTTGATTGTAGGAATGGGATCTTGAAATGTTCATCAAATTTCGTTCCGCTGTAAAGTTTGAATTTGTAACCAGCTGTAAACATTTGTACTTAAAGGGGTAATTGCGTTTTTAGGTGTTTTTTTAAACTACCATAACTGGACTTAACCTCAACAAAAACTAGAGCGGTCTTTTTTTTACATTTTTTTACACCTTCTAGCTTTAAAAAACTATATTTAAAAGCAGATTATCTTTTGCAATTTTACTGCTGCTATCATTTGAATACACCCCATCAGCGGTTTTTTTGACTAATTTTTGCGCCACAGTTATGAAACTCAAGATCAGCTAACAACTACTAAACTTTTAGCAGTTATGCACTGACATAATATCCCCACCAGTTTTTTTGATATAGTTGATAAGTCGTTTCTACGTTGAGAAAATGACATTTTCGTGCAAAAATCACGTAATTTGACTTTTCTCTGAAATTTTCAAAAGCCCATAACACCGACTCTACAAACTATTTTTAGAAAAGGAAAAAAACGGGTGGGGATATTTTCCTAAAGATAATGTGGTTAAAGTTTCGAAGCCGTAGCCCGTTTTTAGCTTGAGTTCTGTGGGCGCAAAAATTACAATGAAATGTCAAAAACCACGAAAACGACATTACCCCCTTAATGAAACGTTAGTGATATAGGTTTCGCATAGTTGTCCCAACTTGCAGTCCACTAGTTAACTAATGTACTATGTATTTATATAGTGGCCCACTTCACAACAGTTGGTAGTTCTTATGACAAGCTAATGACAATCCTCTAGTGCGTATGTCAATTTGGTCAGGAAAATATTGGCTCATGTGCGAAGTTGAAAGGCTTGAACCGGCTTGACACAGCTTGAAATATTCTGTGTACAAAGCCGTTTTGTGCATTTAAATAGACAAATATATACCTAGACAACAATTATTCTATAATTAATACAAAGATATGCCGCATTTATATGCATATCTGTGCAGTTTTGTCATATATTTACACAGTTGTCGCATATGTTCTGCGAAACTGAAGCTAGTCCTGCAAAAAAGGAAAAGTATCTTAAACAGAAAAAAAGCAGAAAAAAACAAGTTGTCCCCCCGTAGTAAGCCAGTGTGTTAGCTACCGGTTCTACACAATAGGAGAATTATTTACAAATATTAATTTTATCATTTGTATTCACATGGAAATGTCATTAATTCTAAATTTCACTCCCCCTACGGCGCACTACCGTAAGCGGCTTTGTTAGAATTTTCACTAGTTGAATTTACACACAGACAAAATAGGTATATAATTTTTGAGTCCCATATTATATTGGAACTAAATTCTATTCAACTGCTCCATACACGTGTCATAGTTAACAAGAGGTACACATATCCCTACATTCGAGTGTAGTGTTGTAACAATTTTGATATTGCTACCAGTTTATGTTTGGCAAATACAACGTCAGAATTCCTACACTATATTCTTATTCTGCATAATTCAATCACACTGTGTAGATTGTACTGTCGTTTTGTTATCGTACTGTAAAATTAACCGCTAAACTTTAATGATCCTATTCCGTGTTGTCTTGCGTAACGTGTAGGTACTGAGTGTTATTCGATATGACTTTCGGAAAACTATTTTAAGACCAATAAGACTGTGTTTTCGACAAAAAATTCCGGCGCATTCCATACTTAAGTATTCCTGTAATAAACTAAACGAACTATTTTTACCTTAGATTTAAAGGACGACTTAAACAGATTAAACGGCTCAATTAAAAATTAGAGAATTAATTTAACTGGGTCCTGTTTCGGTGTCTTCATTCGTTTTTAGAGCAATTTAGTCTAAAATGGAAACTCGCGCAGCAAATGGTATTCTCCTATTTCGTAGTACAGTCCAACTGTGCACGTATTATAGAAGTGGCTTTTGGCTGACTTTAAACTAAGGCCAACTGTGCACGTGCTATAGAATAGCCAAATTAAGTTTGCCTTACTTAGTCATTTCTGGCTAAGTTCTGGTGCTATATAATAATTTTATCTCAAACTCGTTTCATC
>JASANF010008278.1:5000-22875 GCA_030248245.1 Trissonchulus sp. WLG1_4 | reverse complement strand
ATGTAAGGCGAACTCAAGACTCTAGTCTTGAGACTAACTAACAAACTCAAACTAGTCCCCTAAGACTGACGATAAACGGTATTCTGAAAGGTAGTCTAAGGGCCTATTCCTTTACCGAAATAAACGGACTGGACTTATTTTAGTCTGAGGTACAGGAATTGCAAATAGGACTAAAAGGACTAAACGAGTTAAAATAAGTCAGCTGATAAATTTTAGTCTGACCTTATTCCAAAAATACGACTAGACTAAACGAATTCAACATGCACGCATAACATTAGCGTGCATAGTTAAGTGCGTTCAGTCCGATCAAAAAGCAGCGCGCTAAAAGTGAAGTCCGTTTAATCCGGAGGTTATGGAATAGCATTTATAAGCTTATTTTTTAAGCTATCCGCCCGTTAGTGGTTGCAGTTAGTGGTTAGCGATTAGCGGTTTGTGGTTAGTGGTTGGTATCAAGCAAACCTCTAAAAATAAAACAGTAGGTAGAACCCGATCTTGATTTTTCTAACGATTTTTGGAATTTCTAACTTTTCAGAATTCGCAGCTAAAACTACCAGAAGATATTTTGCATCACGTTTCCTTGAGATGCGAAGAAACAGTTTATTCCTGCAAAATTGGTCTTGGTAATCCACAAAAAAAGTGCTGTGTCAATAGCACGCATTTTTTTAATGTCAATGGACTTTGCCATGTTTTGCCCGGAGTCGCGCAAAAAACCAGGGGAATCGGGTCAGGTTAGATCGAAGGTCGGATTTATGCAACTGAGATTATTTTTTAAATATATTTTTTATTGTACGTTTAGCTTAATTTTAAATTAAACACCTTTATATGGAAATTGATTTTTGAGATTTTGTCAACGCTGCCAATGTTTTAAATGTGAAAAAGGGTCTACGAGACTTGGGGGCTGTGGTGTAGTGGTTAGCACTCTTATCGTCGACGCTAGTGGCTCAGGTTCGATTCCCTGTGCCTACAATTCTTTTTTCTTTCTAAATTAGAGTCTACTATTTCGGTTCATTACATGTATATTTTAAGGAATTGTTTTGGAATTCAATCCATGGAAAAACAAAAGCGCAAATCAGGGAATCCAACATTACGAAGGAATGTCTTTGCAACTTTTTCATCCCAAAACTGGAATCGGTCTTTCGGATCTGTTCGCGATATCCAACGGTTTTCAGGTTTGCCTTAAATATAAATTTATAAATGCTAATATGGTTGGTACCAATCTACGGCAGAAGTTATCTAAAATATTCCGTAAATTATAAAGTAAATTCCGTTAAATTGGTTTAGTGTCTATGTTAGTATTTGTAGTACAATTCTTGATTCTGAAGTCGTTTCCTTGATTACATTTTGTCATTTACCTTATCACCGAATTATCAAATAATAATGAGGTTATATTTTTTATGATTGTCTTATCGAGGGCGTTATTAAAGGCCGCGGCTTTAATCAAGACAGGGGTTTATTCGATTTAATACGGTATATCTTCACTAAACTAAAGTGTTGAGGAAACTTGAGGAAAAGCACATATGTAGCGTCATTTTGGTGATTACTTACTGCACTTGCTGTGTATGTATGTTTGTGCGTATGCATTTTTGGGAGATATACCTCAATTCTATTTTAGGCCCAAATTATGGTGACAGAGAACCATTATAAGGTTTTGAATCGAAAGAAATCACCCTGCAGTCCGCATCGCATCGATTTGTTGTTCAGTAACCAAGCCAAGTGCCTGTTGCAATGCATGGCCGAAGATACCTTCCAAAAGTGCCAGTGCATTCCGCCTTCTGGTAGGAGTATTGGAATCGCGGACAAGCCGGTAATTTTGTTTGGCTGAACTGATTGTATTCCGACATTACTTACATTACAAGACTTTATTTAAAAGTGCATAAGCTGAAATTGTGAAAATTAAGCTAAAATTGTTTCATGACAGTAATACAAGCTTTCGTAGCGACAGTTTGCGGTTGCAAAATAGTTGATTAACAGTAGAAAAAGTTGTTTCAACATAGCATTAGCTAAATGTAAGCTAAAATTGTTACAACTTAGCTAAAATCGTTATTGTGACCATAATACATCTGAAATTAAGCTGTCGTTGCGACAGTGCACTGTAGCGTCTGATAGGTTAAATACTCGTTTTAACGTTTAAAGAAGTTATATGAACATTGCATTATCTACATAAATGTAAGCTAACATTGTTTAAATTAAACTAAAGTCGTTATTGTGACAGTTATCGTTATTATTGGGGGGGTTTGGTTTTTTGTTTTTTTTTTGTGTTGGGGGTTTTGGGTTGTTTGTTTGTTTTTATTTTTATTGGTTTTTTAATTTTGTTTTTGTGTTTTTTTTTTGTTGGGTGTTGTTGTGGGCCGCTGGTGTTTTGTTAGAATTAAATAAGAAATGAGATAAATGGTTTCGTATATTATCGTTATACAGCTATAATCAAGCTGTCAATGCGACAGTGCACTGTAGGGTCAGCAAAACACTGGTTTTATTGTTTGAAAAAGTTGACTCAACGTTGCGTTAGCTAAATGTAATCTAACATCGTTAAAATTAAGCTAAAATCGTTATTGTGACAATAATACAGCTGGAATCAAGCTGTCGTTGCAACAGTGCACTGTAGCGTCTTTTAAATAGATGTTTTAACATTTTAAATAGTAGTTTGACGTAGACTGTATCTAAAGTTTAAATTGTACTAGTTGTTATTGTTATTAGTAACTTGTTTTAGTTGAATAAATATAAACATTTAATGATAGCCTACAGTACAGCTCAAAATTAACATCATACCTATGCTTCCGGAGTCAGCGTCACTGACTCCATTTTAGTTTCAGGGACTGTAGTTAACCTATTGATGTCACAGGTCCAAGTTACTTCCGGTAGTTTTGATATTCATTATCTGACTCCGGACGGAGTCAGAGTCAGTAATTTCGAAACCAGCATCACATTAGTCTTCACTCCTTTTTGAATAGTTTAAAAATTTTGCTTGCGCATATGTACGCATGTAGCATAGTTTTGATAGTGATCAGTGATAATAACTAAAGTAAGTGATGCTGATTCCGCAGTCGCTAGCTCTGAGCGACTGCGAATGAAATTTAAAACTTCCGGAAGTAACAATATTGACGTCAATAAGTTAACTGCAGTCAGTGACTGCAATTCAAAGTCAGTGACGCTGACTCCAAAGTCATATGATGTTAATTTTGAGCCGCACTGTAGTTATTAAATTAATAAGGTACAAATAATCTACACAAACGTTTGTCATGTGTTGAAGTTCTGAAAACTTTATTTTTATTATTTGTTCATAAAAATAAATAAATAAATCATGTATGTTGTATTTTAATGTTCTTGCTTAAATATGTTTAATGCTTTAATCATGCTTCATTTATGTGTATTAATTTGTTTATATTTTATTTATTTATCTGTTTCTTTAAAAAATGACCTTTTTATGCTGCAGGTCTGCAAACCAGCGGATCACGTGACCTGCGTTTTGAAACCCTTGCAAACCGGTGGCGCTAGCAACGAAAGCAATTTGCAGATTTGCCAACGCCAGTGCAAACGCATGTGTTCCTTCACAGAGTTTGCCCTTGACGTGTCTATGACTCAGTAAACTTTTTATTAATTTATTAAATTAAAAATGATGGCCTAAAAGCTATATATTCGAGGAATATCCTCAGCACTGCAAGCAAGTCACAACGATATCTATGTATTCCAAATTAATCAAACTTTCCTCGCAAAACGTGCTTCTTATTTTTTTATTAGGGAACAATATGTTTAGTATATTAAGGTTCAGGGTTTAAGTGAGTAAGTGATTTTTATTATATTGTGGGCTGGGGAGCTTTGCGTTTTTTTTTTTTAGCGAATTTTTGACATTGTCTTGTGGGTTGTTCAGAATGAAAAGAGCTTTCATTTGATGTGCATATTGCGATAAATTTTTTTTTAATATTTTTTGGACGATTTTGTAGCGGCAGCATAAAAATTTTTGTTTTAATATAAACTGATTACTCATATCACTGAAATACGCGGTTTCTTAGCTTTAAAATGATGTATTAAACATAAGAATACGTTAAAGCTTTGCTGAGTTATTTAGCCGGGAAAATAGCAAATAAAAAATGAAAAACCTAAAAAGCTGATAAATCTTCGAAAATGTAAAATTTTTGATTTAATTTCCTAAAAAATTGAGTATGGCTTTTGGTAACTTTTTCAACGGAACTATGCAGGCCTAGGAAAGGTCTAATTTTTTGAAAAGTGAAACGTGTGGGCAAACCTCAGATTTTTGCGCAGCGAAGTCGACTACTTTTTTTTGATCTAGCTCCCTGCTGCCAATTGGGATCGAGTTGAAATTTTGCACAATGAAAGAAAGAATATAAATGCAGACGTCGAATTTTTTCGATTTTAAATTTTTGGTTCCCAGCACTTTTTGTAGCCGCTCAAACACAACTGATTTTGGAAAAATCGATTTTTTGAAAAATCAATAAACGGAATCGCAAATCGAAAACATTTGACGTCTAGATTTTTGAAAAATCTTTTTAACGATACCAAGATTGTCAAAATCGGTTGAAGTTTCGCTGAGCTAGGTCAAAAACAAAATTAGTGTGAATAGAAAATTCGACATGGTCATAAAATTTGACACATTCACATTAAAGTGCTGAACTGTATTGTAAATAGGTTTTTTTGAAGTCTCTTTGATGTAAAGTGGTATTGCTACTTATTGCAAGAGCTTAGCGCCGAACATGAGTTTTGTTGCTGAGCGCTACCTTAAGCAACACTTTGATTAGAAGTATCAATAATCGAATCAAAGCTTATGCGTTGAGCTGATCTATTCTTGACTAGTCGATGAAAAAATTATGCCGATTAGATAATGAACCATACATATAGCATTTTTGACGAGCGCATCTGCCTGCAAATTATCACTGTTTATGGCTGAGTTACCGTGATACTATATTTTTAGAATCAAAGGAAACAAAAACCCAGGAGATTGGATTATTGTCGAAGTTGTTCACTCGGCTTTGGAAGTGAACCATCTGAAAGAATACTACGTGATGCCTACAGAAACGTTTATCGCAAATATGGGTGGAAATTTAGGCCTGTGGGTAAGCTAAAACATTATTTTTTGTCGTTTTTTACATCAGAAAGTTTAGGTATTAATGAAAAAAAGATGAGTGCAGTCGAGAAATGAGATAAAGATAAATAAAATATATATGTAAAATAAATAAAATACTAAAAAAGCGATGAAATCAGTCAGTTTATTAACAAAAGTATATTTGGACTTTCTTATCTTCTTATTTTGTCCTCATTATTCCTAATTAAGACCGTAATAGTTTCTTAGTTTGTCCTGTCACATAGGAAATACTTCTGAGGTTTTCAGCATGAACTTTGAAAATGTATGTTAAAAAACTTTGATTTTTCAGCAAGTCTGTGATAAAACTATTTATAACTTTGATTTCAGTTTCAGTTTTGCTTAAATTAATTTTATCTTTTTTTGTTTCAGCTTGGAACATCGTTAATTAGCCTGTTTCAATTGCTCTACTTGGTATACCAAACTTACAGACGCAAAAAAGGAAAGAATAGTAGCAAAACAAGCATACAAGTGGACGAAGAACGAAAGAAGGAATCAGGAATATAAAAAACTATTGAATATAAAGCTGAAAATTCTTAAAAAAACATAACACTACACTGTGTTTCAGTATATGAAAAACTACAAAAAGCTATATGTTTAATGCTATTTGTATGTATTAAACTTAAGTTTATGTATTAATTTTAACTTTACTTTGAAGTTTTTTCTGATTTGATAAACTTATCACTGTCAGGAACCTATGTTGCTACAGGCAGCATCACTAACTGACGTAAAGCATTGCTGTATATTGTGAAACTACAGCATTATTTGCGTCACATATTCATTTATGAAAAACAGTCACAAACTTTATTTGATTACCCGCACCTGAGTCACCAACTAACAGCAGCACTAAGCAGCACACAAGGTCATTTCGTTTACCCACAATCAAAAATTCCGAAGGTCTTTTCAGAAGCTTCATAATGTCTGTACATTAAGTTAGACATAAATTGAAATGAGAAATGATTAAATTAAATTTTTTATAAAATTAAATTATTTATGATTAATGTAGTGTGAGTTTATGAGAATGTTACAATTAGTAGATTAATATTAGAACAGTTTCGCAAGTCTTCAAATAACTATTTCACAAGTTTTGTCTTAGAGTAAATATGTATATACATATTTTACTGGAAAAAAATATTAACGGTGGTAGTGTCGCCAAAGCAGTTGCGGCAATATGCAGATTGAAAAAACAAAAGTTGTTTTGCTTTTTTTTACAAAAAAACTTTTTGCTTTGGAATTCTGCTTCGTTGTGACAACAGTACAATGCTGTATTCAACCAGATCTGACGTTTCTTCCACAAAGACTATCAGATAAGCGTAATGTTAGGCTCCATCTGTAAGCCAGATATCAGATGATATGAGCAAATAAAATCAGCAAAACAAGTAGAGTATCAGTTAGGCCTGGGCCCGATTTACGAAACTTAATGTTCGTCGTTGACAATGTTCGTCGGTGAAAGTTCGTCAGTGAAAAAGAAATGTTCGTCGTTGAAAATGTTTCGATCGATCCAAAACTTCGCATGACGAACATTTTAACGAACATTGTGTGCAGCCAGTACACAAAACATGTGACGCACAATTTTGTGTCACAATCAAGAAGAAACAAAATTTTGATTTATTTTCATTTAGAGTTTTTTGCTTTTACAAATAATAATTATTGCTTTGAGTATTCATCTCATTTTTTTCTGTGGCTGTGGTACCACTGACTACAGGGTCGCAGCGATGTATTTTACCTTAACGCTTCAAACCTTAAACTTAAAACCTCAAGTCTTTAACCTAAAAGCTACATACATACAGTCGGAGCTACATACATACATACATATTGAATAAATATACATTACAGCTAGGAATATTTAATGCTTTTTACTACGTAAATCCGACCAGGTATGTTTCTGAATAGCTTCTGTGCACTGTTATTAACCATGATTCATATATAAGTAGACATATAAGTTCAATAGAGCTCATTTTATTAAATACAATAGTCCTATTTTAGGTGCCAACTTATAAACAGTATTTGTTGCTTAGTAACGAAATAAAATAGAGAATTCAGAATAAGTCACAAAACGAATGTCAAACTTTGTAAAAAGCTTTGAAAAAAGTTTTATTTCAGAATCATATACAAAGATTAACGTCGTAGTATCAGCTGCTGCAACTTAGACTTACTGTATCGCTTAGGGTCAATTTCTAAAATGGATTAAACGGATTAAATTAAAATTTGTTTGCTTAATAACTTATCTCGATGTTGAGGTAGACTTAAAAAATTTGTGCACATGTGGGACGTGCGACAAACTAATTGCTATCGCAAGTTTCGTATAGATTCATAAACGTTGCCATGAGTTATTGGCAAAACAAATTTTAATCTAATCCGTTTAATCCATTGGAATTGGCCCTTAGAGTTAGTGGCACCAAATTAAATATCTGTTTGAAAATATAATTGCAATGAAGGTGGTAGTTATGTTTTCGCAGTTATAGTTGGAGAAAAAACATCTTCGGAGGGATCAGTACGTAAACTATATTCAAGATTTTTTAATTAAGCTGAAGTTAGCAGGGTGCTATTTTTCTTTATTATGTTATTCAATTATTGTTTTTTAAGTATTAAGTAGTTGAAAAAAGAAATTGAAAATTATATGGTTAATTAAATTTTATCAAATAATTAATTATAAAATAAAGAGCACTTCGAAAACGTTACTATCATCTTGATACACACTGTGAGAGATATACGTACATACTCACAAAACCAGATATAATGTATTTAGTGAAATAGGTACAATTATATAAATTACCTTTACTTATTTAGATAAATTTAGTTTTTTTCTCAACATTATTTCATAAACTAAGTCTTATAGTCAAGATTAACTGTATTAACTCCTTGAAGTTGCAGTTTTGGTTTAGTGCGTTTGTCAGTGTTACACCAACAGTTATACCTGACATGACTGCAACTTGGCGTAGTACAAAAGTATATTCTACATACTGACAATTGTCCGGATACAATAAACTTAGAAAAAGCCCTGATCTCATATAATTTTATATTTTTGGGTTAAACTATACAAAATACACACAAAGTATGTTACAATAAACTATATAAATAACACTCAAAACAAACCCACGCACACACGTTATTATTTACAGTAACAAATCAGCAACCACAGAGTTAAGTGACAGCATTCAAAGCACTAACAGTCAAAATTTAACCTTCATTACATGCGTGACTCTAAAAAACTCTACTTCTAAATATTACATTTGAACGTGCTTTGTCAAAAATTAAGTTATTGCTAGGAATTTAAGACGAAAGAAATCATACCATTTTTCTTAACTGTGTACGCACTTTGGTTTTTTGTGTAAAGTACACAATGTACACATTTTTTGCGCAAAGTTACGTATATAGTATTAGGTACTAATTTTAGAAAATAGACACATTAAATTGTTGAAGAAGTAATTGCTATTTTTGCTCATTGCAAGAAATAAAAAAAAATTCAAAACATTTTTTCAAATGACAAAACAATTTACAGTTTTTCATGAAAAAAAACATAAAGTTAAGCATAAAATAACCATAAACTGAAAACTGAAGGTTATATTGCAAAAATCATAACAAAATATTTCAGATAACGAACAAGCCTTATCTCAGACAGAAAACAAATTATTTATTTTGTTATTAATGCCCACTGGTTTAGAGCAAATTGTACAGATGTTTAAATTACTACTAGAAGGTCAATACTGGTAAAGTAAACAAAATAATCCAACAGTATTTTAGCATTGGTCGCAGGTACTGAATTTGAATGAAAGGCTTTGTTATAAATTATATTAACTGGATTGGATTAACTACAATAACTTCCGTAACTCAACTAAGTGTAACATAAATTAATTAATTTTTGCAAGCAAACGCAGATTATATGGTTCAGTTATTGTACAAAAAGTTTGCAGACTTTTGTCAATCGTATGTCGAGTTATTGAAGTCAATCTGGTAAATCAAATCCAGTTACTATAATTTATGACAAGGCCTTTGTTACAGAAAGATTAGCACTCTAGAATCACCAGAGAATAAGAATAACTCGAGAAGGTTGCTGCCGGTTCCAAAGTCATAAATGCAACCCTGGGGGTCAAAGCAAGGGTCAAAGGCAACAGAAACAGTTTGCGTCGGCATAAGATATTTCTATCAAAACTAGTGTTTGCAATTATGATGTATCTATTAGTGATTTGTCTTTTAAGATTTGAGATGTAAAAATTCAGTATGAATGTTTTCGATAAATGACGTGGCCACGTTTGCAGTAAATAAATTCAAGCTGCTTAGGCGGTAAACAAAAGCGCTTATTATGGCTTTATTAAACGCAAAAAATAAAAAAAAATAAAAGAGTGAAAGAAGTAGAGGCATCAAGCCAAATTTTATCGATTTACTAAGCGTACACGCTTGTGTACTGTCTTATCAATAACAAATTTCAAGCTAATCACGACAAATCATTTTTCTAGATAATTCTCTAGATTATACAGTACGGCTATTGCAGTACAGTGCAGTATTTGTGCAGCCTTCGGCGTTAAATTGGAATCGCAGTCACTTCGACTCCGCTTTGACTCCAAAATAGCAAGTAATTTTGGTCGGTACTGTATTTCCAACAGCCTAATAGGCAGTATCAAGTAATTTTGGTCGGCACTGTATTTTCGATATTCTAATAGGCAATAGCAAGTAATTTTGGTCGGTACTGTATTTTTGATAGCCTAATAGATGCGAGTAATTTTGGTCGGTACTGTATTTCCGATAGCCTGTTAGGCAATAATCGGTGCTGTATTTCCGATTTCCTAATAAGCTATATCGAGTAAATTTGGTCTGTACTGCATTTTCACTATCCTAATACCGAGTAATTTTAGTCGGTACTGTATTTTCGATAGCCTAATAGGCAATAGCGAGTATTTTTGGATGACACCGTATTTTCGATAGCCTAATAGACAATGTCAAGTAATTTTGGTCGGTACTGTATTTCCGAATGGCAAACTGTTAGTGTGACTTTGAGTCTAGGCATCTTCGAAGTCTTCACACTTGTACTGGGCTAACAGGTCACGGTAGAGTTCTGAGTGCAGGAATCGGGGGTAAGAGTCCCTTTGCATCAGCATCCAAACCTGTTTCTGAGCGTCCTCGAATATGCTTTTTGAAGGGTTGACCAAACGGCGGTGAATTTCTTCGCGTGTCTTTGAATCTATGCTAACCTGAAACAGTAAAATAAAAGAGAATAAGGAATAATAATAAAATAAAATAAATAAATAAAGATAAAACTTTCTAAAAAAGTTTTCACAAAAGTTTAGTAGCAAGTATAAGGCAGAAAGATAAGAGGTAAAATAGTAGTAAAAATATTTACAAAAATAATAGCAATAAACGTTCCCACTGCGTTTTATTAAAACACAAATAGGTAAGTTATTAACAGGAATAAAGAACGCCTTGTTCAGCCATATGGAACTAATAATTATTATAATAATTACTAATAACAATAACTAATAATTAACACTAATCAATTACATTTCTTAATAAAAATATAATCACAAGAACAAAAAACAAAATAATAAAAATATCCACAGCTTGAAACAATTAATATTTACGGTTCGCTACCTCTTTAGGGGACAGGATCGATATAAAATCGTCAAAAATGATTTTGACTTTTTCCACCACTTTTTCTGAATCTTTCTCCATTTTCAAGTTTTCACACGCTTGCCAAAACATTATGTTTTCGTCTGCAAATTCGCGCTTTAGAAATTCTGTGAACAGCATTTTGCCAGCTGAAAGCAAAACAAAAATATTATAAAGCATAAGCATTTAGATATAAGTTGAGTTGAGATATAAACTTTTCTGAATTTCTTAAAAGTTTCTCTATCAATTTCGCTGAAAGTTTGCCAAAATATCCCCAATGGTATTTGCAAACCTTTTTAATGTTTTTGCAAGCAGACTATAAATGAATAATGAGTTATTAACAATTTATCCCTATCTCGTTTTATGATTGGAGCACGTGATCAGGCGTCTGACCAATCAGCGAATAGGAGGTTGCTTCTGATTGGCCAGCCACATGTTGCACAAAATGGTAACATGTAGCCTGTAAACGACCAGCGCATCTGCTTTTGCTAAAAACAGGCAGGTGGAGAGTATCTCACTCTTCCCCGATATAGAGTGAGGCGCTATTATGTATTCTTGGTTATATTTTCTGACTCGAAAATCAAGTGACGTTGACTCCATTTTGACTCCGGACTCTGTAGCAACTATATATATCATTTCGGTACTGTATTTTGTACTGTATTTATTCTTATGCATTTATCAAATATACTTTTTTATCAGTGCAGACACGGAAGTATGTCAAAATGTATATAAAATGGCGTTTACATAACGTTTTTATAAATATTCATTTTTAGAAAATCCTATCTTAGATAGCGTATTATCTTCCGATTTCTGAAATTAAAATACCTTTTAATAACTTCAAGTCACTGCTTACCTTTAGTATTCATGAGATTTTCAAAACTTTCCTGCCAAGCTAAAGCTTCCTGATAAGTTGGCCTAAAACAGAAAATGAATATATACAGATGCATATAACGAGAAAATTCAGGGTGGATTTCACAAAGGTGGTTTAACTAAACCATGGTTTTACGCACGTTTTTATATGATTTGCACATGATTTTGTTACGAAGTATCGCCTGATTCGTTACGAATTTTGCCGGTTTAGTTGAGCCCGGGTGTTAGCTCAGTAGAAATTTCACAGAGAGCTGCTGTGAAATCAAGGGTAAGACCACCGTTGTGCAAGCCACCCCAATACTTTGTCCCAAAGTCCACCACAAAATGCTGGTGCCATGGACGACATTACACACGCTATTTTGCACAAAAAAATGAATTGCAAGCATACGCCACTTGTTTTGTCCTAGGTTTTTTTGGTCAGACTTTGGTTAAGCCTGGTTCATGCTCGACTTTTTTCATATCCTAGTGTTGTATGTGTTCATTTCCAAAACTTTTTCAATTGTTTCTATTTTTTGGAGACAAATTTGGAGTTTAAATTAGTGCGTATACAAAAAAGTAACCAAAACAAGTATTTAATTTGTTCTAGTCGCCGATTTTATTTTCCTCGTCATATTCCCGCCTTGTCTATTATGAACCGGGCTTCAAGGATTAAAATACCTAAATCAAATATAATAAAAATAACCGATTATATTGTGTTATCTAATATTAACCGTTTACAATTTGAATTGAACAAGAAACTAAAAAAACAACTAACCTTATTGACCCGTCTTCCCCTTTGCTGCAAAATCTTAAGTCTTGGTCATCGTCAGGGAAACTGCAGAAGCTGAAACAAAATAGTAAAAAAAATCACAAAAATATAAAAAAAACTAATGTAAAAAACATGAAAACACAAATATAATAAATTTGTCATAAAGCCGACTGAACAGTAGGATCAGCTTACTAACACTCTTTTGAAGATAAAATCCGCAAAAAACAGTTTTCTATTTGAGATGACAGCAAAATCATAATTGATTTCACACTTAAAGGCCAATTAACACTACCAAATTTACACCAATCGTACACCAAACCAACCTAACTCCAAACTGTGTGGCTAACAGATACATTGCCAGAGTCCGAGACAGAAGTGTGACTCTCCTGACCAAAAGTTATGGCCTACGTCGCAAACTTACCCCCAAAAACTATCCATATCCCCAAGTCACTGAGGGTTTTAGCCAAAATTGGATTAATCGGATTAGATTTAACTTTATTTCGTCAAGAACGCAGCGTCAGTTAAACGTATTTTATTGAAACTACTTGGCACACACCGAGGTACTGCATGTGACCCTTGTGGGGCAAAATTTCAGCGGCTATTATTATTTTGTGCTACGCTATTAGCAAAATTAATTTAAATCTAATCCGTTAAATCCAATTTTGAATAATGCCCTGAATTAATTAGTTGCATACCTTGGACCTTGCCCCATGGAACTGCAACTGCATAAAAATGGCGTCGGTATCACCATGAATGATCACTCAACGAAACTGCTTCACTTGATTTCGCAAACAGCCAACGAACATTCGGGCAAGGACAAGCTAAGGTACAAGCGCAGCTGAATGGGAAATTTGAAGGGCACTTTGTGAAAGCAGTGATGAAATAATCAAAGCAGTTTAGTTAATAATTAATTAAGTAATACTAATTAAAGATAAATAATAAGTTGAAGTCAATAAAATAATGCTTTGGTATAATTAGTAGGAATAATGAATAATGATATGTTGGATTTTGGTCACTTTCTGAATCTAAAATAAACAAGATATTAATCAAGATAAATACAAGAAAATCGTAATCCGAAGGTATGCGCTTTCATAAGGAGCGTGTAAATTTTTATACCATAAAATTTTAGCTTACAAACGCAGTACGGATAATGGATCAACTATAACTATTAAGTAATAGTTTAACTGATAACTGATAAATAAACATCAACGCAGGCTTAATCAAACGTTTTTTGTAAAATGTACTCTAAAGACCGCTTCATACTTTTCCTTATGGACACAGAGGCAAGGACAAGGACAAATTTCGGTCAATAAAACAACTGCTGTAAACAATATGCAATTTGCAATCGACTAGGCAATTTTTTGCGATTCGGAATTGCGAAAAAACAAAACGATAGGGACAAGGACAAGGGCAAGTATGAACCAGGCTTGAGTGGTTGTTTCCAAACTTGGATTAACGGGATTCGATTAACTAGATTAACTCTGATACCTCAATAAAGATTTGCTGAAAAATATCCACAGTTATGGAATTAACAGGATGGACTAACATGGCCTAATGTATTTGTTTCATACAGACAAGTACATAAAAACTATCTACCAGCCTAATAACTAAATGGAATTGTTGCCTTTTGGCTGATAGCTAAACCCATTTCGAGATTCAAAGACAGTTGATAGAAATTACATTTTTACAAAAAAAAACATAAAACACAATTTGTTCTAAGCCCAAACAGCAGAACCCAGACCCAAGGCAATATCTGTATCTTATTATCATAGAAAGACACATTATAAAAATAATATATCTTCGGATAATTATATAATCCTAAAAGCCTGGAGCAGTTTGGATAGTTTACTTGTAAAAAGTTTGCGACAAGGATAGAGACAGAGACATAAGGCCTAAAAAGTTTGGCTTAGCTAATAAATTTTCATGTCAATTCTTGCATGACCTAGATAGCTTTTTGAATTAGGGCGAAAATACCGGAGATAATTGCTACTAGAGGTTTGAGAGTCTAAATAAAATATAAGTCGGCCTCAAACGTTAAGTTCCAAAAGGATCGTGGTCGTAATGGATTTGGCGGATTAGATTGGAATTTATTGGATTAATGACAAAGTCAAGAGAGAGGTGCGATTCTTACTGAAACGACGACAGCATCAGCATCAACATGACCCATGGGGATTCGAACCACCCATCTTTGGATCTGTTTTCTATATATATTTTTATACAGCAGCTTGATGTTTTAGAAAAAATATAATGCTCTAAGATGTGACTCGCGGATTGTTAATGAATTTGATTCCGGTTCATTATGAAACTGTAAACTAATTTGATAATAATAAAGAAACTATAACGCGGTGAAAAGTGCAAATACGTGAAAACACACATCAAAAAACTCATGAAAATTACGGTATCTCATTTTCTTAAATCAATTAAAACTTGACAAATTATTCTAAATACTGAAGAGCTTTAAAAAACTGAAGGACAGTCTAAATAGGTAAATAATTTCTAATTAAGTTACATCAAAATGAATTCTAACTCCAAGCCAAAAAATTCAATTTTGCCACTTAGCCGATTGGAAAAAAGTGACACATATTTTACAGGATCACAGGTAACCGCATTTAGGACAAATGTCATATCACGTGATTTTGACAAAACGAACCAACCGACAATGTGGCAGCGAAAAGGCAGCCTAACAGGCAGCCACACTGCCAAGATCAATAAACTCAAATCATAGGATTCAGGCTTAGGTTTAGGCTTAGGTTTAGGTTTTACAGGCTAGCGGCACGGCGCAAAGGAGAGGCTTATATAAACTTCCATAGGTATATTATATTCAATGTGAAATATATACTTGGTGGTATATGTGTGTAGAAATTATTGTGGTATATATCGTTGTGATGAAGAGTGAAAGAAGCTTGTCAAAATGTCATGGACTATTCAGTAGTATGCTTTGGCTACTTAAAATATAAGTATTAATTAAATAATATTTATTAGTAGTTAAAATCGTCAGCTAAAACTACAATTTTTTTGACGAAAATACCCACCACAGCAGAGTTGTACATATATACGTATTGATTCCACAAAAAAATATTTTCAAAAGTTGAATAAAGTATGGGTCAAGGCCACTGAAAAAAATAGCCAAACGATTAAGTCAATTATCGATTGTTTATTATCGATCGTTGTCGATGATTCGATTAAATATAATCGAAACGATTATGTATTTTTCAGTGTCGGCGTAAAATAGTTTTTTCTCGAAGCAAACTGACGTTTCTGAAAAAATGAGTTGTTTTAGCTCGACTGAGACTTTGCTCCTATTCTGACTAACCGCATGACACACACTAATTATCTGCAACTTCGGACCAAAAAATCAGTACACTTTTTTTCGCTTATTAGTTGGACATTTGTTACTACAGCACTTTGTTCGTTCAATGCGGCAAAAAACTGATTTGAGGTAGACACTTTTGCTGGAAATCATAGTCTTATTAGATCCAATACAACATTTTTGAAATAGAAATAAACGTTTTAGATTGTGTCCAAATTTAAATTGCATTTGAGAAATCGACATGAACATTTTGCATAAATTATTGCACACGAACTGGACTTGATCCCAAATCAGTTCGTGCAAAGTGTTGTTACCATATGCGAGTTTGGCGATTACTTAGGGACAAATTGATAAGGACAAAGATAAGGACAAGTATGAACCGGGCTTAAGAGTGATATGTACACTATTCTATTTGTCTTGTCATACATTGTCAACTACATAATGTAGGATCCTTAAACTTAAAGGATTTACGACAGCTCAGCATTGGCCCAGTAGCTCAAATGGTTAAAGCGCTGGTCTGCAAATCTGTATAACAAGATAGCTCCGGTTTTGTTGAATCACTTCCAATTGTTGCGTCAAAGGAAGGAAAAGTGTTGACAATTGACGTGCTATGCCTCAAGTTGGTTAATAAGTTCACAGGCTAGTAATTTAATAACAAAATCCACAAAGGCGTTAGCTTGAGGTCAGATGAACAAAATTTTTAACACTTCTGGTTGAAAAAACAACAAAAGTTGCCAGGGAATTGAAAAAACAAACAAAAATAGTTAGTGTGAGGCGCTACTTAAGGTGCGGTGCGGTTAAAGGGGGAACAAGGAAAAAGTATTGGAAGGAAAAAACAATTCAGGTTTAGGTATGAACCAGCTATAGACCAGGTTAGGATTAAATGGTGGGCATATAGCCTAAAGTATAGCCTAAAGTAACCTAAAAAACCTAACCAATTGGTTTTAACCTGTATTAATTGTATTAATTTTCACAGAATGACCTACTGCCATAGTACAGAAGCCAGTGACTTAAGGTCGTAGTTCAATAATCACAGTTTTTTTCCTGTTTTCGAAACAAAACTCAAAACTGATTATGAAATTATTGAACGATGTACCACTATCAATAGCTAAATGGCTGTATTAAGTTTTTAGTTTTTAGTTTTAGATTTTAGTAAAAAACGTTCTTAAAAACAGCGTTTTACCAAAATTGGTTATTTTAAACGCTGTATTTTTCCGCTGATAACAAAATCTGTTAAACAGATGTCATATAATTTGTTGAAATTCAAGGAGCGTTCGCAAATTATACATAATTAACACGTTTTTGTCGCTAAATGATGACATATTTCAAAATAAACAACTTCAAAACTATTTCAGCTGCAAACTTAAGCAAACAAATGTGTTTTTTGTATGTAATGATCAAAATAATAGACAAAGAAAAATTTGGAAAACATCAAAAAATATTTATTATGTCAATTCAGCAGTCTTTCGGTACCAGGTAAACCATATTACGTCGGAACACACTACTGTCTTTTTTCAAGTAGTGTTGAATTTAATTGAATTTAGACAGAGTCTAGATTTAAACTTAGCCATGTTGCATTAAATTCAAATTTAATAATAATAATTACCTATAATTTAAATATATTTTCAGTGGTACTGTTATTTTAATAAAGGCATTTCAAGTTTAATAAACTATTAATATGACTAGGAATCTGTCGGGTAAACCATTTCAGCAATTCTCTCTTCAGATATCCAGAATTCTACTCCTTCTGGTATGTTGACATTGCTTGAGCTACGTATGTATACGTCACAAAGAACTCGTAAAACCGCCATTTAATAGAGAATGTAATGATGAACACAACTTAATCATCGAATAAGGGTCTAGTACGCACCGTTTTTTAGTTCTAAACGGTCAAAGTTTAAAGTGGGAAAATTTTGTTGCTCAGACATATTGTACCTCACTTTGGGTTATTTACACGGCATTACGGCAACCGGTTGAAGGCTAGAATAATAACAGCAAAGTTGTAATCCGATGCACAGAAAACTTATATAGAAAATCTTGATCAGGCTAAAAAGTAAATGCTTTTTTTGCGATAAAAAAGTTAATTTTGCATAACGCTTCGTAAAACTTAGGTTATATGGTAAGATGCTAACACGCTTTCTACGTTGTATTAAAACTCATACTAAAATTCTATAAAAAATGATTTTAATATTAACATAAATGCAGCTTGTCAATTTTTGCACAAGTATATGTCATATATGTTCAAAGCTAC
>JASANF010008276.1:0-14050 GCA_030248245.1 Trissonchulus sp. WLG1_4 | reverse complement strand
ATGCCATCTACTTAGACTAGTTACATATACTTTCATCAAAAATGACTTTTTGCGACCGCTCGATCACGTTAAGGGGAGCAAAATGAGCTATTGATTGTGCAACAGTTACTTACTTGCGAACAGAAATTGCAAGCCTAAACTCCACTCACGTTTTTTCTACAGTGAATGCTAACTTGTATCAATTGTAGTATTGTGAACTAGTCACTAGAGATACTAATACTTGTGATGTAGTTTATCAATATATATATATTGTATGCAGGTGGCCTGACAGGCCTGTTCGAGAATACAACAATTTTGGCGACGAGGGTGGGATTGGCAACCGCTTGTAACGGTATATGCCTTTGGGGGTCAGAAATGCAGTAAGATTGCGGCTATCTTCATGTAGGTCCATTTGAAAATATGCTTTCGACAAATCTAGTTTTGAAAATATTTTCGCTCCCCGAATTTCGGCGAAACATCCAGGCTCCAAGGCATCTCTGGTTCACCGGGGTTCTCCAAGAACGGGCGTGGAGGTCGAAATCCATCCATTATGAAAATGGATTACTCGTCGCCAAAATTGTTGTATCTGCCAGACACCGATTTCGGCAATGCAAACAAAAACCTGGACAGTCGATTCAACAATTTTATACTGAACTGCGCGACCTGGTTTCTAGCTGTAACTTCGGCAACGCTCAAGAGGACAACCTACGTGACCAGATTGTCGAAGGTACTACGTCTTGTCGTATACGCGAACAGCAGGCGAGCATTTTTGCAAAGTTTGATGAAGTATTCGGAACATTTTAGCAAATTTTATGACTGCATCAAGAATGAAATTTTGAAAAACGACTTATTTTTGAAATGACATAACTCAATGGTGCCTCAACCAAATTTAACAATTTGGTCGGCGTCTCCACAAACGTCTGCTATAACAGTCTGCAAAGTTTCATGCAGATCGGTTATAGCAGCTGACAGTAATCTTAAAAAAATGTACGCTATAGCCCAATTTCAGAAACCTGAAGTTTGCCTACACATACGTATTTTTCAAAAAATAGAGCTAATTTTTCTGTCCTAAAATCCGCTGAGAAAAGTTTCAGAAGCCAAAAAGTAGCTAACGAAAAATTAGTTTGAAAAATAGTGTATTTTTGTCAATGTTGGTCAACGTATTTTGGAAATTTTTTCAGAAAGGTTTGCCTACACAAACGACTTTCTGGCAAAGGGCAAAGTTGCAACTGGCAATTAGCTACCTTGAACTGTTTCAAAAAGTATCAAAAGCCATATAGAATTTTTTGGTATATCGATTTAAATATTTTTTCTCATTAAAAATAGGTTAAAATTTCAAGTTGAACAAAATTTGACGTTATATACATCAAATGAAAGCTAATTTAATTTGGAACAACTTTTATTCTTGAGTTAATTAACGAAAATTTAGTTGAAAAATTTTATCGCCCAAAGTCGGTTATTCAGAGCGCCACCTTAAGGTGTCGCTCCTGAAATGTGGGTTTTGGCCATTATTTTAAAAACGCACAAAATAGAGCATACATCGTAAGAACAAAAGTTGTTCAGGTTTGAATTTCCATCAATTTGATGTGCATATCACATGAAAAAAATTTTGAAAATTTTTGATCAATTTTCAGCAAGAAAAACAGATTTTCAAGGAAATGCCTTCCCAAGCCAGTGCATTTACACGTATGTAATGATTTTAAAAAGTTAAAAACACTAGCTGCTGTGTTTTACTGAAACATACTTGAAAATTTTTAGAAGCATAAGACTCAAATAAAGGTAGTGTGAATACAATTTTTCGGCATTCGATTACAAATTATTGGTACAATGTTTTTCACCAAAATTTTTGCACAATGATAGTCTTTAGCACTGCGTAATTGAACAATTTTATATTTTTTAAAATTTACTCTACAATTTTTTATATGATTTTTACTGCGCAGAGCTCGACTTCAAAAACACATAATGGCACATAATTTTTTTTCAAAACTCAGAAGGATTGTTAAAAAACAAAACAACGTTCAACCAGGAAAGCAGAAAAGCTACACGTTGATACATAACTTATGATAATACGTAAAGTTTAAACAGAGTTATCGTTTGCCAAATAGTCGTTCAGTGTTTTGATAGTCACGTGACATGATCACGTGTTCTGAAACTTTGCTGTGCGCGTTCTTTTATACCATACTACGTATTTGTATAGTAAAGTTTTACTTTAAGTAATGTTTTTCATAAGTTCTGAGGTAACACCCGTTTCCCGCAGCGCCCCCTTAAGGTGGTACTAACGACTGTGCAGTAGTCTTCAACAGGCTAGTATTCAATAATTAATAAACTTTAAAGCATTTTTATATCGTTAAAAAGCGCTACTTTTCTTCTACATTTCAGCAAAGTTTTATTGTACAACTGTAAAGATGATTTGTATGGCTCGTGTTAAAAGTAGACCAATTTGGCTTTTTTGAGAACTTTCAAATTTGGCCACTTTTCGAAAAGTTTAAACGAAAACATGTAAAAAATGGCACAATTATATAAAAGTAAATTATCTAAACCCAAAATACACGATTTTATGATTTGTCAATTATTAAATAAAATATACGATTTCAAAGTAAAAAGTGTATTCACACTCAACTTTCGGGTTGTATACCTGCGCAAAAATATAAGCAATTTAAAAAATTTTCATTTTGGGTCTAGAAACTTTGCAAAAGTTTATTCATGTTCCCAAAACTTTTAAATTTCCATTCTCCTGTTGTGTAGTTTGGCTTGTTGGCTTGGCTTGCTCCTAAAAATTTTTCACATGATCCCGCTAACTTTATTTGCCGTTTTGTGTATATGAATCAATTTTTTACAGACTTTATTTTCAAAAAATACAGTTTGAATCAACTAATTTTTTTTCAAAACTTTAAAAACCAAGGCACATTTGTTAGTACTACCTAAAGGTGGCGCTCTAAATAACCGACTTGGTATGATAAAACTTTTCGCGCAAGTTCTCGTTAATTAACTCGAGAAAAAAAGTTGCTTCAAATCAAAGTAGCTTTCATTTGATGTATATAACGTCAAATTTTGTTCAACTTGAAATTTTAACCTATTTTCCTGTGGGAAAAAACTTTAAATCGATACAACGAAAAATTCTATATGACTTTTGGTACTTTTTGAAACAGTTCTATGTAGCTACCACAAATACACTAATTTTCAAACTAATTTTTCGTTAGCTACTTTTAGGGTAGATATCACCAACTAATGCATAGCTGTCTATGAAATAATAATTGACTTGTTTTTCGCCTTAGTTTTTGAATCAGTATCTTTTGGATACTTCTTGAGATATGCTATGTTGTTTTTTCATATGCCGCACCACAAAAAATTTGTAAATGAAGTATAGCACGGAGAGCAAGCACAAACAGCCATCTTTGGCAACAGAAACGAGCAAACTGAGTAGTTGTTAGCTATAGCAAGTGTTTGGGCTTTTAGCAAGTGTTTGGGAAACCATTAGGCCGGCCGGTCGCAAACACTAGCTATAGCCAGTTTGTATGGATGGCCTGGGATGTTTCCTAATTGGAAGTGGTATAAATTAGTTTAAATTAGTTTTTTGATGAAAGTTTGCAAGATGATTTAAGTTTTTGTAAGTGTGCATTTTTCACAAACTTAGGACTTGTGACCCAAAAAGTCGATTTAAGAACATAGAAAACGGTACTTTCCAGTTTTATGACGTAACATATTCTTTCAAGAACTTAAATAACGAAACCGTTTCAATTAAATTCCAAGTTTCAAGGTCAAATCTAAGGCATAATTACTGTTCGCAACATACTTTTCCATCACACTGTTTCTTGTAGCTTAATTTTATTCCTTTTTGTCGCCAAAATGCTCGGCGTCCCCAGGTATATTTAGGGTAAACTTGGATAAATTCCAACTTTTATGGTAACGACAACGACATTTTCAAAATTATTAAGATTTGTATTGAATCAGCGGAGGAAATTGAATACTACACTTGACCAAATGTGATACGGCAGCAACATTTTTTCCAGACCTAATCGGTGAAAACAGCAGAAAATGGGAAACAATCAACGTTTGAGTAAGTTTTTACATATATTAATTTTAACCTTAGACATGTTTAAATATAAATACATTCAAAATAATAATTACATTATTATTTTATTTTACAATTCTAGCGCGTCTGTTTTAAACTAGTTCGACCATGTATTTATTTCAGTTAGGTCTATTTTATGTGACATTCATTGAAAAATGAGTAAAAAATTTTCAATTTTTGCTTTAACTCAATTATGTTGTGATTTGTACAATCAGCGCCTTTTATGAAAACTTTTCACGGGCCATAACTTTTGATACGGTAATGGTGCAATAATAATTTTAACGTCATTTAGAAAATGTCAATTTTTTAACAATAAACAGCTAAAACGATACACTATACAGTGTATTAAGTAAATACATATGTAATAAAACAGGGTTAACGAGCCCCCTGATTGATACAGGTTTTGTCCCGTTTCGGTTGTAGCTGCAAAAAGTGAGCTACTGTTCAGTTTGAGTATGTAGTTTAATGATCAGACGTGGCGCAGAATGAGGCTACACTCGTACAGGCGGAATCCCCGTTTTGCTTATTCTACAAAAACCCCGATTCCCCCCCTGTGTCCGTACGAGAGCGCCTGATTCAGTTAATTGTCAGTTGTGTGAGCCCTAAGTCCCCCCTGAAGCGTAGTACGAGTAGAGGTACAGAAGTAAGTCATAATTAGTACGAAAAAATGCGTAATAATGTCCTTTATCAGTATCCGCCCCTTTCCCTATTGCTCCCTGTTCATAATTGAAGCCGTTTGTCGTAATTATTGCCCATGTATTTATAATAACTGTCGGTGTTCTTTTATGTCCGTATTGTCTGAGGGTCGTCCTTAATTAGTAAGTAATTACCGAGATTTAAGCGATGATTTGTAAGCCCCCCTGAGAGCGTAGAAGCTAGCCGATTAGTTGTTTGTAAACAATATCTGGGCTAAGCCAAAATATTAGCCCAGATATTGGCGAGCTAACTGGAAGTTGAAAAGCAGTAATAAGCTAATTTTAACGGTTTATAAGTCAGTAATTAGTTGGTTTTGTGCATCATGAAGTATACGGAGTTGTAGCTTAATAAGTGAAAGATTAATACGTAAAGTTTGAAGCTGAAAGGTAAAGCATAGGTATAGTTATTCGAAGTTATATCAGAGGTTTGAGTCGAAGTGGACAGTAAAAGTTTGCTGAAAGACGACCAAATTGTAACGTAATTGTAATGCATTATTAATTGATAATTTGTAATGATAATATAGTAATGTTTGGTATGCTTTTAATCAGTGTTTTCAGCTGGACTCTATGAAGTTTTTTTGAACTGTTTTTGTCAACGTACATATGTGATCGTATGTCGGGTAAAAAGAGAGCCTAAAATTGTAGTTGAAAACTACAATTTTAACAGAGGATAGTAATTTTTCGTACCTGCCAAATTACTTCTATTTACCTCCCTCACTAATATTTCAGAGTACTTGCAAATTCCTCCCTAGTGACCTTTACTGTTATGTAAATACGGCTGACTTATGACACATGCATACAGGCCAACACACACACTTAGTGACCTTAAGGGGGGGCTACCTGTATAAGTTAAAAATTTAGGTTCTCCGATTCGCTTCAAATTTTAGAGTTTTGATTAATATATTAGTATTAATTTGAATTAGAATTATATTATATATATATATACATATATATATATATATATATATATATATATATATATATATATATATATATATATATATATATATATATATATATATATATATATATATATATATATATATATATATATATATATATTATAAAACTATGGTCTTCTACCGGTGGTTTAAAATGAGATTTCCAATAGTTAATGTTTTCGTTCGTGGTAACACTTGAGTCTCATTTTTTTGACATTTCAGTGTCATTTCTTTTATAGTAATTTTAATAATATTGTGTAATCACGTAATCAGTCGTCTACATCAAATGAGTACAGACTAACAAATGTCACACAAAGGTCACTAGGGAGGAATTTGCAAGTACTTTCTAAAACTAATGAGGGAGGTAAATGGAAGTACTTTGGCAGGTGCAAATCATAATTTTCCTTTAACAGAAGAGTTACGGTAGTAATGTAGTAATGCAGTTTTGAATGGGTCTGCAGTCTATAATACATGGTAATTAAGTGTGGCAATTAAGTCTTGAGGCATAGGTAATTATAATTAACAAATAATACATAATAATAATAATTTAGGAAGTTTTTAGTAATGGTTTTTCGTAGTTTCCCAATTTCTTCATTTTCCCTCCTCTTCTCCTCTTTCTCCTATAGTGTGTTTTTCCGAGTTTGGTCATAATTTAGCAGCACCAAGTGTTTATCTTACCTGGTCGGGTAGCGAAGGTTTTGCCCAAAATTTACGGTACCTGGGCCGATCAAAAACCGAGGGTCCTTGAGAGGACTTATTTTCGCCCGTTACGACTGTTTACCAAGCTGCGAGGGCCAGAAACCCTCGACCCCACAACTCAAGTAGGATCAACTGAAATTTATAGGTAGGCGGGCCTAAGAATGACCGAATCTGCTTGGCTAATTTCGGGATCGGCAGATCCCGACAGAGGAATTAAAGGAAAAAGCCGGAAAAGTTAGGTAGCTAGGTCAGTCGGATAGTTTGCGGTGGTCGAGGAAGGCCGTATCTCCTCTGGCTCTCTGTTTTCCCTCCGCCTGCTTATTGCTCGTTACTGTCCCCATATATATATATATATATATATATATATATATATATATATATATATATATATATATATATATATATATATATATATATATATATATATATATATATATATATATATATCCCAAAAAACATATATATATATATATATATATATAACCTGTAATTTCAATAAACGAATAATACCCAAATCCGACTCCGGCCTTTATTTTTTGATGAACGAGCGAGAGCCCTACCAGTGAACTATTCAGCGCCCTTGGCGTCCGTATTCCTGCTTTTCCTTTTCAGCGGCCTCACGGCCCATAATTATTGCGCTTTACGCATCTATTTGTGCTGCTCTTGCCCCCTGCTCGGCCGTCCGGCCCGTGTCCCCCGTTAGCCCTTCTAGCCGCGCGTAATCACGCCCGGCGCCCACCGCGCTCGCTCAGCCACCGTCCGTGCCGCCCCCGCCGTTAGCGTTAGCCAAGCGTCTGTACCCCCCGTGTCTCTCCCTGTGTCGCCGTGCGCCCACGCGCCTGGTCCAGTCCGCCGTTGTCCGTCGTCCGCCCCCCGTCTCGTGCTCCGTAGCGCCCTTGCCCCCCAGTCTCCCTGTCGCGTCCGTGCTGCCCCTCCAGTCCGCCATCCTGACCGTCCCGCGTCCGTGCTGCCCGCCGTGTCCGCCGTGAAGGTCGAACCCTAGAGCCCGCTGCCTGAGTCGTCGACCGCCAACCAGCCGTCGGTGCCTCCATGTCCTGCTCTCCCGGGTCGCGTGCAGTTCCAGCCAATCCTCCCGCGTCCGAATCCAGCTCACCAGCCAGGACTTATCCTGTTGGGTGCTCCCCCCACTGTCCTTAGCATTGTAGTAGTAGTTCCTAGGATAGGACAGATCAGTGGTAGGATAGCTAGTAGACCTGTTGAGCCATTGAGTTAACCAGTAGATCAGAACTGTAGAGTGATCTAGCTTAGACAGGGTCAGGCTAGAAGAGTGCCTATTCCAGAGTAGGATGTTTTCAGGTTATTACCGTGTGTCCATTCCGTGTCACTCCCTGGTGTTGCGTCCTTAGCGGTTGCCAAGTCCGAATTCGTCATTGTTTATTACTTGCGTTATTTAGAGTGTAGATCATTAGCTACAATTGATTGTTAGGTGTATTGTGCTATCTCTTTCAGAATTACGTAAATTTACACCAGTCACACACAGTTTCGAGTGTTGAGTAGAGTTTCAAAGTGTTAGTCAAAAAGTAAAGGGAAAGTTTTGTTGCTGAGATAGTATTAAGGAGTTGATCCGTTAGTGTCCCCCGACACCAGAAAAAGCAGGCGTCAGGGTTGAGCTAGGCCTTTAAAATAAAGTATAAGTTCCTAGTTATCCCCGGCCTTTGGTGTCCCCCCGAATCACGACGGGCAGAGCAGAAAAGCTTGTCTGAGCAGTTCAAATCCCCTGAAACCAGTTGCTCAAGTGAAAGTTTAAATAGAGCTATAGGAGAGGCAAACTTTGAGTGATTATACGTTGATTGAGAGTTAGCGAGAACTTAGTCAAAATTTAAAGGGTGTGCTTTTATCATTGAGAGAACAGTTGAATTATAGGTAAACACAATCGCCGTGGAAGTAGTACTGTTAGTGTTTTCATATTATATTTGTGTTTGCGTACGTTTCGGCGATCGTAAGCATTTTGACTGAGTTTAGCCCGCAAAAGTACTGAGCTTAACTACGAAGTTGTACTAGGATCTTAGGTGACCTAAACGGATCTCTGTAGTTTAGTCTTCTGTAGCTACTCGGTTCCCTTTTCGAAGGGTGGAGCCCCCGCAAAAACATTTCTAACCTCTGCTACCCCACTGAGCTGAGCTTGAGTTGAGATCCCATACAGTCAGGAAATTGGTAGAAATATTGATCTGTTGCATTGTCGCAGTATAAAGCATTTAGTACCTAAACGTCACACCCTATTCGCAACGTATGTTTTGTATTGTTCATATTGTGTCGGTAGAGAACCAAAGGAAGTGATCAATTAGTCGAGTTTAGTTTCTACAGTCATAAAAACTTTTTTCAAACGGTTGGGTGCACGTCGATACCTTCAAGCTTTGTAAATAAACATTTATTAGTATAGTAATGATGATTTTGCAACGAAAATTTTTGAAAACAATTTTGTACAATGTTGAGTAATAAGACGAAGGCTAACACATCCTAAACCATAACTATTGCTACCGATAGCTTGAATTTGCAATTTTTCGTGGTTATCTCATTTCACAAAAACCTTGTTAAAATTGGTTAAAAAAAGCTTGAAACATGCACATGATCTTTGACAACACTCATCAGGCTTTAATTTAAACAAGTTGCCCCTAAAAAGAGCAAAGTTCCTTCCCGGAGACGTTCAGGCCAAATAAAAAATAAATTCTTTTGATAGCTTTAGCAAACCCTGTTTTGTATTACACAATTCCATACGTATTACATAACTATTGAACCAACGTAGCTTACTACTCCGACCTCCTACTTTGAAATCTGGAAAGTACACACATGTGAAATGCTTACTTATGTATACTGTATGTTATGTATGTACAGTAAGCTTGATGTGCACATACATAATTATTTCTGTTTACATGAGGCAGTTTTTAGGCAGCTGGACTGGTTGGTGTCTGTCACGATTTGGCCGACACAAAAGAAAATTGAAAAAACTTATGTCAAGTGCGGGCCAAGTGTAGTGTCCTACATGGCCAAATTCGGCCAACTTAATCAGCTGATGTATATACATAGTTAGTTAGTTTTGTTTCGAAGAATTGTTAACTGTTCTGCCTAAATGTGGGATGATGAGAAACAAACGAATCTGAAAAGACAATAAAAAATTATTTTAAAAAATTTTGAGGGCACATTCGGGGGCACACCGTCCTGGTCTTGTGCTATTAGAAATGGCCAAGTTGGCCAGCTGACTTGGACAACTTGGCCAACTTCAATGGCTAACTTGGCCAACTTCAGTTGGCCAACTTGGCCAACTTAAAAACGGCTAACTTGGCCAACTTCAGTTGGCCAACTTGGCCAACTTAAAATGGTTAACTTGGCCAATTTCAGTTGGCCAACTTGGCCAACTTAAAAATGGCTAACTTGGCCAACTTCAGTTGGCCAACTTGGTCAACTTCAATGGCTAACTTGGCCAACTTCACTTGGCCAACTTGGCCAACTTCAATGGCTAACTTTGCCAACTTCAGTTGGCCAACTTGGCCAACTTGAACATCTGATACTTTCACTATTTAAAATAAAGTCAAGTTCAAATCTCGAAGTTTACATTTTAAATTTTCATTTTCATTAAACTGACTAACTAACTTGAAAAAATTAACTAGAGGATTAAAACTTGACTTCATTTCAAATAGTCCAAGTATCGGATGTTCAAGTTGGCCAAGTTGGCCAAGTTGAGTTGGCCAACTTAAGTTGCCCAAGTTGGCCAAGTTGATTTGGCCAACTTAAGTTGGCCAAGTTGGCCAAGTTGAGGTGGCCAACTTAAGTTGGCCAAGTTGGCCATTTATGATGGCCAAGTTGGCAAATTTGCAACAAAGTTAACAGTGTAGGACACTACACTTGGGCCTCAACTGCCAAGTCAACGTACCAGCGACTTGATCAAGTCCCTAAGGTGCCTCCTGGTGTCACTTGGTATGGAGTGTTGTGTGCCGGTTAGGATTAGCAGTTTTTGTAGCAATTTCAATTGTAGCAATAGACATTTATAGATTTATTAACTCATTGGACATTTGCAAAATAATAATAATAATGTTTATAATCAGCATACTTTGTAACCAGTTAACAGCTCATATATATATAGTAATGAAAAGTAGTAATAAATTCTAACTCAGAACTTTTCATTACATATCATATATGCCGTAAATCACCTTACACTACCCCCCCTTCATTTTAGAAATTGTCATGAAATAATGCGGTAAAAAACTGAATAAAAATATTTTTAGAATTCTTATATTTTTTAATTTTTAAAATTATATGGGGTTCAAACGAACAATAATAGTGAATCAACATGTTGTTCAATAAATTTCAATAGTGACTACTTCAATGTTTAAATACATTTGACAAAATGTGAACTTACAATATACATATATCATTGACTACTATCAATAGATTAAAATAGAAAATGCAACTTATAATAAAAATCAAGACACTCACACAACAATTGTTACTGATTGCAAATGTAACGTCTAAATATTGTCTCGGAAAACCTTTTCCATTTGTCTACTACCCAATTGTGACAAATGTAAACCATCACTAAAACAGTTGTCAGGAAATGTCTCAATTTCTATAATTCCCAGTTTTTCGCCGAGGATGTCCGATTTCAGCATTTTATTGTAACTAGTTATGTATGATTCTATTTTTGTTTCCCGGCTAATTGGGCGATTTAAAATTTGGCAAAACGATAGTTCGATCCCAGGAATCCAATGAGCAAATTCCTTTGAAAAACTGGCTACACGTTGAAACAACTTCTTTGGTCCCAATCTTGGCTTGTTATCTATGGTTGCTAAGTATTTGTGCCTCCAAAAATTACCACCTTTTTGAGGTAAGGGCCAGCGAAAAACTTTGCTGATTGGCATAAGTATTCTAATTTTGCCCCAGGCAACGTTATACAAATCACCGCGTTGCCCAAGTTTTCGGATCGGACGTGTTTCAATATTGAATCAGAAATTATCAAAGTTTTAAGGAGAGGGTTTGGTTTGGTTGGATCAAAATAGGATCGAAGCATCATAAGTACATTTCCAGCTTCGTTTGCCGGAGGTCCCCAAAATTTATCGAAGGGATTATTTTCTAGCAAGAAACGTTCCCCAGTGTTCAGCAAAAACTTTGTGAGTTCTGGATTTTGATCAAATTTTTAGAAATCAAAATCAACCGTTATTCGTTGCTTGATTTTGTCCCATAAGTACGACTTGGGTATTAACTTGCTTAATCGTTTATGTTCTGACTTCTGAACCAGCTGGTTCCTCTAAAATTTTTCGGGCTATTATATTTTCTTGTTCAGCAACGAACGCTTTAGAGTATTGATATAATTGTTAGACGCAGGTCCAAGTTTCTCCGTAAAGTCTGGTGGTTGACGGGTAGAAGTTAGAGAACTTATGTTGCTTTCCATAGTATCGGAGCTGGTTAGCCATTGCTATACTTGCATCTACAAATTTAAAATTTGCACTGAAAAGTACGGAGCGATGCAGACCCTGAGCTGACATCCCTACGAGTTGTGATTATCTACTTGATTTTCAATAAACATAAAGTAGGAAGCGGACACAAGGGTTCGAGTTTAATCGGAAAGGAAATATAAGGAATGTTTAATAATTGGAATATTAGTTTGAGATGTAACGGATTGCAGGAAAAAAGTTAACCTGTGCATATTTAAAATTTCTGCTTGTTTTTTTTAGCTGAGAGCTTTTTGAGAAAATTTTTATAGCTTGTTGTTCCTTGCTGGTGGAAGTGTAAAAATTGAGGGTTTAACGGAATGGTAGACTCCCTGAGCTTGCGCCCCCCTACGAGTTGTGTTCAACTACTTGACTTTTGAAGAACACAAATTAGGATGTGGACTTATGGGCATAAACCAGACCGTTTTGTGTTAATTATTGCTTAGTTTTGACTACATTATATATTTTGAAATGTAACTAATTGCAGGAACAGCGTTAATTTTCACAGATTTTGTAACTTTTGATGGTGTTTTGGCGAGCCTTTCTAATTGACCTTTTATATAATCGTCAGCTTGTGCAGTCGCGCGCTTAAGACCGTAATGTTTTGTTTGCTTGCTTTCATATTTTTGAATTTGATCGCGCGGTATATAAGCGAACTTGTAAGTGCTGAAAAAACGTACAGGTACTGAGTTTTTAGCAGGTTTCTTGTGGCGCAAAGGTGTTTCTTCAGCTTTTACAATAACTGCCGGCCACCAAGGATAGCCGGGATATTTTGCCAATACCACACTGTCTTCGGACAAAGACAGTAGAGAGGAAGCCCCACTTTTTGGTATTTTTTTTGAGTTTATTATCAGTGCAGTTGTTTTCAGGTTTCAATATAAAAGCCGGTTTAACACGAACAATTGAAAATCTGTCTTCGAAACCATTTACGTTTAGTTTGACTGTTTTCTCGTTCCGTTCAAAAACTTTGTATGGCCCATCATACCGTTAACTTAACGAATTTTCTGGAGAAACTTTTTTGAGCCATACGTGCGATGAGTCACTTATTTCTTTTGGAACATAATGCAGTTCAGAGTGGTGCCGTAAAGGAGCTGGAAAATTTCTGACTGCAGAAAAGAATTTTTCAAGAAAAACACTGTTTGGTTCTTTCACTTCTGGCTTATCAGTAATAAAAAACTGCACTGGTAATTCTATATTGGACCCATACACCATATGTGATGGGCTGTAACCTGCTTCGTTAATAGTGGTTCTAATTCCTAGCAAACAAAGTGGCAACGCATTATGCCAAGACTGGCCTTCGCACTTAGTTCGCAGCGCATTTTTTAGTGTTCGGTGAAATCTTTCAATTGCGCCATTACAAGCTAGGTGGTATTCTGTAGTATGTTTGCGCACAATTCCTAGCTTTTGCATGAGTGAGCTCCAAACGGCCGATTCAAATTGCAAACCTCTGTCAGAAATTATTGTTCTAGGTACGCCAAAACAGATAACCCAGTTTTCCAAAAAGGCTAGAACAACTGACTCAGTTGAAATGTCGCGTACAGGAGCAACTTCTGCCCAACGCGTAAAGCGATCTATCATGGTTACTATGTAGCGAAAACCGTTTGAGGGTGGAAGTGGCCCTACAATATCAATGTGAACTGTATGAAAACGCGAAGTTGTCGGAATTTCTTGCAAAGGCGATTTGGTATGCCGCCAAACGTTCGCTTTTTGACATTTTTCGCAGTGTTTGGCCCAAAATTTTACTTCTTTGTCCATGTTGGGCCATGTATAATTTTCTTTCATTAAGCGTGCGGTTCGCTCTTTGCTAGGGTGCGAAAGATTGTGCACTTGTTGGAAAAGTGGATAACGCATGCAAGATGTACAAAAGGGCGCAATAGGCGATCACAAAATACTTTATGACCTTCAACTTCGGTTTCCACCAAAGGAACTTTTGACTTTAAAAAAAAACTCTTGCAAACTTGTGTCGCTTTTTTGTTTTTGCGCGAGCAGTTCGTTAAGATTTGCGCTGCTAATTACTACAGAAACTGATCTTGAAAGCGCATCTGCTACAACATTTTCTTCACCAGATACATGGTGAATTGCGCAATTAAATTCAGAAATGAATGACAGCCACCGCGACTGCTGTGGTGCCGGATTTTTCATTGTTAGCGCCGAAGTTTGATGATGATTTTTCATTTTCTGATTTTTGATTTTCTTCACCGAAGTTTCATTTAGTTTATT
>JASANF010008273.1:0-10754 GCA_030248245.1 Trissonchulus sp. WLG1_4 | reverse complement strand
AACATACTTGACGAACAAAACTAACTTTCAAAACACAATTTTTGATCGAATTTTGGCAATTTTGATCTTTTGTCCGTAACTGAAAAAATAGTGGGCAAGTAACTTTTACAATGATTTGGACAAGTGAAGTACGCACAATAACATACTTGACGAACAAAACTAACTTTCAAAACACAATTTTTGATCGAATTTTGGCAATTTTGATCTTTTGTCCGTAACTGAAAAAATAGTGGGCAAGTAACTTTTACAATGATTTGGACAAGTGAAGTACGCACAATAACATACTTGACGAACAAAACTAACTTTCAAAACACAATTTTTGATCGAATTTTGGCAATTTTGATCTTTTGTCCGTAACTGAAAAAATAGTGGGCAAGTAACTTTTACAATGATTTGGACAAGTGAAGTACGCACAATAACATACTTGACGAACAAAACTAACTTTCAAAACACAATTTTTGATCGAATTTTGGCAATTTTGATCTTTTGTCCGTAACTGAAAAAATAGTGGGCAAGTAACTTTTACAATGATTTGGACAAGTGAAGTACGCACAATAACATACTTGACGAACAAAACTAACTTTCAAAACACAATTTTTGATCGAATTTTGGCAATTTTGATCTTTTGTCCGTAACTGAAAAAATAGTGGGCAAGTAACTTTTACAATGATTTGGACAAGTGAAGTACGCACAATAACATACTTGACGAACAAAACTAACTTTCAAAACACAATTTTTGATCGAATTTTGGCAATTTTGATCTTTTGTCCGTAACTGAAAAAATAGTGGGCAAGTAACTTTTACAATGATTTGGACAAGTGAAGTACGCACAATAACATACTTGACGAACAAAACTAACTTTCAAAACACAATTTTTGATCGAATTTTGGCAATTTTGATCTTTTGTCCGTAACTGAAAAAATAGTGGGCAAGTAACTTTTACAATGATTTGGACAAGTGAAGTACGCACAATAACATACTTGACGAACAAAACTAACTTTCAAAACACAATTTTTGATCGAATTTTGGCAATTTTGATCTTTTGTCCGTAACTGAAAAAATAGTGGGCAAGTAACTTTTACAATGATTTGGACAAGTGAAGTACGCACAATAACATACTTGACGAACAAAACTAACTTTCAAAACACAATTTTTGATCGAATTTTGGCAATTTTGATCTTTTGTCCGTAACTGAAAAAATAGTGGGCAAGTAACTTTTACAATGATTTGGACAAGTGAAGTACGCACAATAACATACTTGACGAACAAAACTAACTTTCAAAACACAATTTTTGATCGAATTTTGGCAATTTTGATCTTTTGTCCGTAACTGAAAAAATAGTGGGCAAGTAACTTTTACAATGATTTGGACAAGTGAAGTACGCACAATAACATACTTGACGAACAAAACTAACTTTCAAAACACAATTTTTGATCGAATTTTGGCAATTTTGATCTTTTGTCCGTAACTGAAAAAATAGTGGGCAAGTAACTTTTACAATGATTTGGACAAGTGAAGTACGCACAATAACATACTTGACGAACAAAACTAACTTTCAAAACACAATTTTTGATCGAATTTTGGCAATTTTGATCTTTTGTCCGTAACTGAAAAAATAGTGGGCAAGTAACTTTTACAATGATTTGGACAAGTGAAGTACGCACAATAACATACTTGACGAACAAAACTAACTTTCAAAACACAATTTTTGATCGAATTTTGGCAATTTTGATCTTTTGTCCGTAACTGAAAAAATAGTGGGCAAGTAACTTTTACAATGATTTGGACAAGTGAAGTACGCACAATAACATACTTGACGAACAAAACTAACTTTCAAAACACAATTTTTGATCGAATTTTGGCAATTTTGATCTTTTGTCCGTAACTGAAAAAATAGTGGGCAAGTAACTTTTACAATGATTTGGACAAGGAACAAAACTACGAACAAAATAAAACAAATGAAAAAAATAAAAAAAAAAAAAAAAAAAAAAGAAATAGGTATCCAAAATTGTAAAAGTACTGCCCACTATTTTTTCAGTTACGGACAAAAGATCAAAATTGCCAAAATTCGATCAAAAATTGTGTTTGAAAGTTAGTTTTGTTCGTCAAGTATGTTATTGTGCGTACTTCACTTGTCCAAATCATTGTAAAAGTTACTTGCCCACTATTTTTTCAGTTACGGACAAAAGATCAAAATTGCCAAAATTCGATCAAAAATTGTGTTTTGAAAGTTAGTTTTGTTCGTCAAGTATGTTATTGTGCGTACTTCACTTGTCCAAATCATTGTAAAAGTTACTTGCCCACTATTTTTTCAGTTACGGACAAAAGATCAAAATTGCCAAAATTCGATCAAAAATTGTGTTTTGAAAGTTAGTTTTGTTCGTCAAGTATGTTATTGTGCGTACTTCACTTGTCCAAATCATTGTAAAAGTTACTTGCCCACTATTTTTTCAGTTACGGACAAAAGATCAAAATTGCCAAAATTCGATCAAAAATTGTGTTTTGAAAGTTAGTTTTGTTCGTCAAGTATGTTATTGTGCGTACTTCACTTGTCCAAATCATTGTAAAAGTTACTTGCCCACTATTTTTTCAGTTACGGACAAAAGATCAAAATTGCCAAAATTCGATCAAAAATTGTGTTTTGAAAGTTAGTTTTGTTCGTCAAGTATGTTATTGTGCGTACTTCACTTGTCCAAATCATTGTAAAAGTTACTTGCCCACTATTTTTTCAGTTACGGACAAAAGATCAAAATTGCCAAAATTCGATCAAAAATTGTGTTTTGAAAGTTAGTTTTGTTCGTCAAGTATGTTATTGTGCGTACTTCACTTGTCCAAATCATTGTAAAAGTTACTTGCCCACTATTTTTTCAGTTACGGACAAAAGATCAAAATTGCCAAAATTCGATCAAAAATTGTGTTTTGAAAGTTAGTTTTGTTCGTCAAGTATGTTATTGTGCGTACTTCACTTGTCCAAATCATTGTAAAAGTTACTTGCCCACTATTTTTTCAGTTACGGACAAAAGATCAAAATTGCCAAAATTCGATCAAAAATTGTGTTTTGAAAGTTAGTTTTGTTCGTCAAGTATGTTATTGTGCGTACTTCACTTGTCCAAATCATTGTAAAAGTTACTTGCCCACTATTTTTTCAGTTACGGACAAAAGATCAAAATTGCCAAAATTCGATCAAAAATTGTGTTTTGAAAGTTAGTTTTGTTCGTCAAGTATGTTATTGTGCGTACTTCACTTGTCCAAATCATTGTAAAAGTTACTTGCCCACTATTTTTTCAGTTACGGACAAAAGATCAAAATTGCCAAAATTCGATCAAAAATTGTGTTTTGAAAGTTAGTTTTGTTCGTCAAGTATGTTATTGTGCGTACTTCACTTGTCCAAATCATTGTAAAAGTTACTTGCCCACTATTTTTTCAGTTACGGACAAAAGATCAAAATTGCCAAAATTCGATCAAAAATTGTGTTTTGAAAGTTAGTTTTGTTCGTCAAGTATGTTATTGTGCGTACTTCACTTGTCCAAATCATTGTAAAAGTTACTTGCCCACTATTTTTTCAGTTACGGACAAAAGATCAAAATTGCCAAAATTCGATCAAAAATTGTGTTTTGAAAGTTAGTTTTGTTCGTCAAGTATGTTATTGTGCGTACTTCACTTGTCCAAATCATTGTAAAAGTTACTTGCCCACTATTTTTTCAGTTACGGACAAAAGATCAAAATTGCCAAAATTCGATCAAAAATTGTGTTTTGAAAGTTAGTTTTGTTCGTCAAGTATGTTATTGTGCGTACTTCACTTGTCCAAATCATTGTAAAAGTTACTTGCCCACTATTTTTTCAGTTACGGACAAAAGATCAAAATTGCCAAAATTCGATCAAAAATTGTGTTTTGAAAGTTAGTTTTGTTCGTCAAGTATGTTATTGTGCGTACTTCACTTGTCCAAATCATTGTAAAAGTTACTTGCCCACTATTTTTTCAGTTACGGACAAAAGATCAAAATTGCCAAAATTCGATCAAAAATTGTGTTTTGAAAGTTAGTTTTGTTCGTCAAGTATGTTATTGTGCGTACTTCACTTGTCCAAATCATTGTAAAAGTTACTTGCCCACTATTTTTTCAGTTACGGACAAAAGATCAAAATTGCCAAAATTCGATCAAAAATTGTGTTTTGAAAGTTAGTTTTGTTCGTCAAGTATGTTATTGTGCGTACTTCACTTGTCCAAATCATTGTAAAAGTTACTTGCCCAGGCACTACATAAATAAAAATCAAACCGACGGGGACAAGTGGCTAAAAAAGTAGGTCGAATGTCATACAATTTCACTATGCACAAAGCCACAAAATTGTCGCCGTATGAACTAGTGTTTCAATCAAAACCATTTCCCATAGCCGATGAAGTATCTGGTGCTGCAACGGTTAGTCCGCGGACAGATGACGGTCTCGAGTGTCGCCTTCGAGAATCGAACGAGTATATAGAAAAGTCAAAACAAAAGTCAAAAACAAAAACTACGATTCGAAATCGCTCGACACTTTCGACCTCGGGCAGATTTCAAGAAGGTCAACGAGAGCTTCATCGAAATTTCAAACGGATACAAGGTCGATCTAGCAAACTGGATGTCCAGTGGTTGGGTCCATACGAAGTTATTGTCCCTTATGATAATAACACGTATCTACTAAATGATCCGGCCACCGGAAAAAGTAAAGTCCTTTATCATAAACATTTAAGGCTATATAAGGAAAGAAGCTCGAAATTGAGTCCTGAAACGCATGTCCTGCCAACTCAAGCGCAGGATCGAAGGATTGAACAAGAACGCCCACCAGTAGCTTCAGATCACTCGGTTGTTGTATCGGTCCACATGCAACGCAGAATTGATAATATCAATCCTGACCACATTGTACCGCCGGTTCCAGTGATTGATCCTACTCGAAGATATCCTTTGCGAATCAGACGCCAACGAGAAATGTTCAACCCTTACACAGGAAATTTTTACAGACCATAATTATTGCAGGGGGAGAAATGATACCTCTGTGGATTTATGCTCGTGCTGTATTGATATAGAGATCAATTGCATAATTACAGTAATTAGTTTTGTTGTATCTCTTCACTAAACTTGTCCAAATTTGTAAAAGTCACTTGCCCACCAAATTTTTCTGTTACGTAAAGTAAAGCCCAATACTAAAGGCCGATTCACACGCTGCGATTTTACTGCAATTTTGCCGCAGCGTTTTGCCGCTGCGGCAAAACGCACTGTCTGAACAGACGCAGCAATTTCAGTGCGGAATGCCTGCGTTTTGATTTAGCCGCAACGTTTTAAACGCCAGACTGCAACTCGGCCTGCCATTTTAGTGCGATTTGATGCGGATGTGCTGGTTTCAACAATATTCGCGAAGCTGTTTGTCAAACTTTTAGAACAGTAAAGACGCAGCAAAATAGTTTGCGAGACGCAACGTTTGTTCAGACGCTGCGTTTCGTGTGCGACACCCTGCGTCTTGCGTTTTGCGTTGAAATCGCAGCGGCAAAAACGCACCGTGTGAATCGGGCTTAAGCCTAAGCCCTAAGCCTAAGCCCAAGCCTAAATTGAGGCCCAGTTTGAATTTGGTCAAAAATTGGACGATTCTGGGGCCGTATTCTCAAAATTACCTGCAAGTAAAGTTAGGCTAACTTTACCCATAGGTAAGGTGAAGGTAAAGTTATTCTGTGGGCAAAGGTAAAGTTAAAATTGGAAACAAGGTTAACGTCGACTGTTGAGGTTAAAAATTTGCACAATACATTAATTTTAGCTGCGAAATAAAATAAAGCACATTTCTGGCCAAAAGATAATTTAGCTATCACATTTGCTTTAGTCGTTGTTTGAGAATACGACCAGTGGCGTATCCAGGATTTCTCAAAGGGGGGGGGCTGCGACCGGGAAGGGGGTGCGGAGCAATATGAACCATCTTCACGGAGCTTGAGCCTTACTACACGTTTAGTAGCTTGAGTCTTTCTACATGTCTATCAGTAAACTGGTAAATTAAAATTACTTCATGGTACTTTACTTCATATAGTCAAAATTTATGCAGAAAAAAATTGTTTTTAAAGTCAATTTAGACCAGAAAAAATCTTTTATTGAAACAAAAAACGTGACAAAAACAGTTAAAAGACTAGTATACTCGCAATGCAGTACTTGCCAACAGCCACAATCCCACGTAACATGGTCTATCTATTTTAAAACAATAAGAAACTACGTATTATAAATATGTATACATTCATCTGCCAACGAAACTCCGAAATCACTTTGATTCTCAAAGCTCACTGTCAGTATTAAAAGGGCAACATTTTAAATTAATTAATCAATAAAACTGTCCATAAACACTAAAATTTGGCACTTTAAAGCTTAAGACTAGGTTTTATAAATTTAATATAAAACAAGCTCGTATAATACAGATAAGCTCAAAATACTAAGTAACAGCAAAACAAGACTAGGCAAATATATTGCACAAAACAAAATAACGAGCAGCACTTCCAAACCTCAAATATGGAGCTGAACTACACAGGAACAGCGAACATATTACTGGAAACTAAACCAACTTATATATTAAACACAGCATTACATATATCACATGTACGTGCATTATGCACACATTTAAGAAAGCTGTAAGGGTCAATTCCTACTTACAGCAATAATGTCCGTTCTGCTGCCAAAATTAAAAAATAATCACGATACTAAAAAAGTGTATAATATCAAATTGTGGCGTAATTAGTTCGTAATTTTACAGGCTGAACGGACATGCGGCTGTAAGTACGAATCGACCCTAGTCCCCAAGTATGAACCGAGCCGTATTAGTTCAGCTTTCTTCAACGTCAGGCGCAGGCAAATCCACTGCCAATTGCTAAAATAAAGTGTGTTATTACTAAAGTCTGACAAAAAATAGTTGCACCACTTTAGAAAGCGAAACGTGTGATTTCGTTACAAAAAGAATAAAGCTTGACTATCAAGAGTACAGCAAGTAGTCGCAAGAGTCATGCCACTTAAATAAGTAAGTGGCTAAGGTGATAGCATCAATTTTTAAGTATATACACTGTGAATCCTAAATAAAACTTAGACCATTGTATTTTCATATTTTTTTGAAAAAGACTAACAAAAATGCGGATACTTGCAGACGTAGAATAGTAACTTAGCCTAATATATGTAAATAAACTGTAAATACAGTATTTGAAAATTACGAGCCCACACAAAACAAAAAGTGCTTAGTTGTTGCAGAAATTGCTACAATTGATAAACTATATCGTATCGTAATCTATTTATTAACAACCATGATGTAAAAACTGTTACATTTCACTTACAAATGGTAACCGGCGCTTTGATTTTCTGCAAAATTGTCTCAAAACTTCATCGTAATCCATGACAGCAGCGTCACCGTGAACATGTAACAGCGTCAAGGAATTCAGGCGGTCTTCCCCAGTCGTATTCCGTAGGTATACGTGCGTGAAGTTGGCAGACACTTTGTCAGTACAAATTCTGAAATATGATTTTTCTGATAGCTCAGAATTTGTACTATTTTGTACCACAAGTACTACATTTTGTACTAATTTGTACTACGAGTACAAATTCATGAAAAAGTGTCTGTTAACTTCACGCTGTGAGCCATGCACAGACAGGATTAATGCACTATAAAATTAGTCAAACATTGTTAAATTCCTGAACTTTGCAATTTTTTTTGAAACCCGTATTTTCTCCGTCCTAAACGCGCTTAAGGGGGTAGTGTCGCGAAAGCAGTCGATTTTGCGTAACTGTAAAACATTTTTAGAAAAAGATAAGACATCGTTCTCTATATATTTTGAAAATATATGTTGAGGCAAGTATTTTCGCCAAGTTTCATCAAAATTGATGCAGTATACTGTTTGCAGTGAGGTCGCAAAGTCGGAAAAATGACGTTTTCAAAACCTATTCACATTCGATTTTTTCGTCACAATTATCAACTTATTTGTTTAGTTTGTTTACATAGACTAAAAGGACATATGTTGTAGTTTATGCACCCAAAATTTAGTGCAAATTGCTTGAGTGGTTGCGGAGTAATACCTGTTTGAACTGTGAAACTGTGCGTAAACAGTGAAGTACTCACAGCAATAATGATAAATTGTGAAAAATTTTGAAGCTTATTTTAAAATCAAAAGAAAAAACGAACCTTCATTTTTCTTTTTTCTTATTTGTGGCAAAAAACCGTGCGTCGACACGTCATGTGTGCTTCACAAGCTGGCCAATCTGATATCTGGCTTAATTTTTTGAATTTTCATGTCCTTATTGTGTGATGTCTGGCTTACAATCGGTGATTGGTTCAAGATACTGGTAGATATTGGTAGGCCCGAATTCACATACTAAGAGTTATTCACATACTAACGCTAAGCGTTTGCTAAGTGTTAGCGCTTAATTTGTACTAAACTGTTATTCACAAAATAAACGCTTAAAAATTAGTGTTATACTAAACTTAGCGTTTAGCAACTTTTGTGCTTAGTTTTGGCTTTGGCTTGGAGTGCGCTCCCTGCTTGATGTGGATCCGGAATTCGTTATTTATCGGCATTTCCATTTGGTATTTATAAATCTGATTATAGATTTATTTAAATTACTATTTCTTAGTAATAATATATATTTTTCTCGAACTATACATTTGTAAAAAAATGTTTTCAGCAGGTGGATTCCTGAAAAATGCAAAATCAGCTCTACATGTTTCAGGGGGCATATTGTGAAAAATATAAATTTTCAAATAGAAGTTCTTGAAGAAAAATTACTTCGATTAAGATGCTCTACTCAAAAATGTAAAAAAACGAATTTGGACAACAAAGTGCATTTTTTATTTTTGGCGATTAAACGAGCAAAATGGATCGAATTGGTCGGAAAATGTCACTAATATATCCTAAATTGCATGCCCTTCCTTCCCATGGCGGCCAAGAACCTCCCCCACTCTCCCTACCACAGGAAAAAATCAGATTACAAAAATATTACAAAAAAATTACAAATTTATTACAAACAATATGTAATAAATTTGTAATTTTTATGTCACATTTTTGTAATTTCACTGTGCAAGTTTGTAATTTTTTTGTAACTTTTTTGTCATTTTTTGTAATAATTTTGTAATTTTTTTGTAACTTTTATGTAATTTTTTTGTAATTCGAGTGCAAGTTTAATTTTTTTGTAACTTTTTTGTAATTTGCAGTTGAAAACATACAAAATTTTTTGTAACTTTTTTGTAATTTTTTTGTAACTTTTTTGTAACTTTTTTGTAAGTTTTTTCCCAGTTGACGATTTTGAATTTTAACGATCAGTATATCTACAAACTGGCCGAATTCTATATAAAAAACCAGTTTTTGATAAAAAATACAAAAATGTTTTTGTAACTTTTTTGTAATTTTTTTGTAACTTTTTTGTGACTTTTTTGTAATTTTTTTGTAATTTTTTTGTAACTTTTTTGTAAGTAATTCCCACTTAACGATTTTGAAAATTTACGATCAATATATCTACAAATTGACCAATTTTAATTCATATAAAAAGATAACTCAGATTTACTAAAAAATATATACATACATATATACGCTGGGGGAGCGGAAGGCTCGGAATACTGGCGTTACAGACGGGTTTTTTTCTAAATATACACAGACGGGTTTCTGTGTCATGCTTACTGGAGCTCGTCCAACGACTGGGGTACTCCCCGCAAGCCAACTGGCCTTGGCGCAAGCGACATTTAGCTCAGCGGAACCCATGTGTTGATGCATATACTTGGAAGAAATGGAACAAAATGCACTTTTTGCAAAAATTCGCATTGCAAATGTAAGACCATTAAGCCAGTCATAAGGATTTGCGCGACGGACGCCTCCAAAAAAAGTCTGGAGTTATTTTTGATTTTTGGATCACATTTTTTGGTCAATTAGAGACGTGTCGGAAATTTTTTTGCATAATAAAAATCGTAGGGCAGGGCCTGTGTAAAAAATTTCGAGGTAGGGGTGGAATTCCCACCATTACCCCCATTCTTGATGGGTACTTGATACCTCTTGACTTGTAAGTATCTTATAGCGTATCCAAAAAACAATTTCGGGACGATTGACGAATGACTTCGATTCTTTTTGTAATTGGATAAAATGCACTTTTTCGCCATTGTAAGTTCGGCAACACGTACAAAACCGGCTTAAAAACGTGAGAAGGGACGACGAAACCACAAAGCTGCAGGGGGATGGGCCCCCCAGCCCCCAGAAAAAAGTTGGAGATTTTCTCATTTTTTTAGGCCCATTTTGGTCAATTGGAGACGTATCGGAAAGGAAAATCAGAAAATTTTTAAAACAGGAAAATTAAAACAAAAGATGAGAACATGAACGTCACACCAGACAATAGACTGCACAAGTAAATGTAGCATATATACTCGTGTAGACATGCATAGGCCTTGGTGAATGGTAATAACAAAGAAAATTAATCCACAGAGTCGCAGGGGTCTGGGGAATGGGGGCGGCAGCTCCCAGGAAAAATTTTAACGAATTCTCATTTATTATTGGGTCAAATTTTACGGCCAGGCAATAAAAACCGAAGGGGGAACCCTTGTGTAAAGATTCACTGGGAAAAAAGTTTCGGGGGCGGGGGGGAAATCTACTCCCCCCGCCCCCCTGGGGACCCTTGTGTAAAGATTCACGGGGGAAAAAAAATTCGGGGGCCGGGGGAAATTCACTCCCCCCGCCACCTTGGTACGCCCTTGTATGTGGTCACACAGCCAAAAAATGCCGAAGTTGAAA
>JASANF010008272.1:0-13173 GCA_030248245.1 Trissonchulus sp. WLG1_4 | reverse complement strand
GGAATGAAATTAGTTGGAGTTACACTGTGAGCTTTACAAGAACAAGCAGCAATTTCATGCAAAATTTATGGAGTTCTTATCCATGGCCACGACCAGCCTTGCAGTCTGCACCAGTATCAGTAATTTTGAGTGCAAATCATATTCGATAGAAGCTAAATCATTTGGAAGAATTTGCTTCAAAGGAAGTTAAACCTGTCGCTACCCACTATATAATTATTTTTAACAGTCGGAATGGTTTTCTGGCATTAGGGCTGATTCATGCCTATAGCCGTATGTCCGTTCAGCTAACAAAATTACAAAATAATCGACACTAATAGTGTAGAAGTTCAGATCGTGACGTGATTATTTCGTAAGTTTGTCGGTTGAAGAGACATGGGGCTGTAAGTATGAATAGACTGTTCTGTAGGAAGATCCAGTCTTACAATTTATTTAGTTCTACAGGACAAAGCTTGGCTATTTTGGTAATGAAGTACATACCAACCAGTAACCAACTGTAAACTTTTTGTCATGTCATTCAATGCAAGAATAATAAAATTTTACAATTCGCAATAACCTATAAATATGCAAAAATCGGTAAATACAGCCCCAAAACATCTTTTTTTAAATTTTTTAAACTTTTTTGGGCTAGTTATTTTAATTAAAGGCATATATGGGGAATTTTTTGGCACTTCACAACACAGAAATGTGTGGCACTTTTCTGACAGGTTTAGACCTAACGGTTAGGTAAAAACAGCCTTAATCAGGCATCATTTATTGGATAGCCGCATGCAGAACATATCCCTTTTAACTATTTTTGCTCGTTCCGCTACTTGGTGGAACTCATACGTGGGTAGTTAGCAAATTCGAACCTTATTGATTATGTTAAGTGCTATCGAATGATATATACATTATGTAGTTTATATCAAACGACTAAGTTGCTATGAAGCAATGAAGTTCGGTACATACATTTTTTGAGCAGACTTTAGTTGTTTTTCAATATTTTTGAGCTGTATTTTACTTATTAGTTCTGGGTGGAACTTTGCCTGTTTTATAAGCTACCTGTTTTTTACCTGTTTTATAAGCTATCTAAACAAACTTAAAAATACTTGAATCCATTACATAGATTTTGCAACAAAAAATGTCGGGTGCTTTGGAAATAAAAAACACCAAAATTAAATAAAAACACTCAATTTTCGGGTCTACAATAACCCACAAAACTAACACCAATAGCAACTGTAGGGTTACGGTACCTAGCTACCTAATAGTATTACTGGGCTATGAATTAATGACATGTCGGACATGACTAAAGGACTATTGAGAAACTATTACATTTTGATATATGAACAAAAACCGATACGACGCTTAGAGCTGCGAAAAAAGCGCACTTTATGATTATTGCAGAGACACTCTGACAACAAGCTAGGAATGTGGTGTTTTCAAAAAGGATGTAAATAAAAGTCTGATTCTATACATTGGTGGTCTTTGCTATACTTGCATTAATAGATTTAACGTACAACCACAAAGTTAAAAGGCCAGTTTACTTATAGCAACAACAACAAAAGTTGGCTAGCTGGCCGCCTGGGCCAGCTTACACACAAAACACGATCACACACAACGGTAAGTTTACACACAAACATACACACAATTTTGTTCAAGCGATTACACGTAACACGTGTAAATCGCTAGGGCAAATCAAATGTAAGGTCCTGTCGCTACTGTAGTAGCGACAGGAAAAATGCAAAAATTCACGAAATTTGACTACTTTGACAGTGTGTGCTGACTAGCTCGTTACATATTTAAGCTAGATAATGTGCATAAGTGTCGTTTCAGTCAAGTTCTTAAACGTGAAAAAGACAGCTATTAAATTTCATTGAGTCAATCAAAAGTTATAGCACGTTATAAAAACTGTCGAAAACATAACTACCCCCTTAAGGGGGTAGTGTCGCGAAAGCAGTCGGCGTAACTGCAAAACATTTTTAGAAAAAAATAAGACATCATTCTTTATATATTTTGAAAACATGTGTTGAGGCAAGTATTTTCGCCAAGTTTCATAAAAATTGATGCAGTATACTGTTTGCAGTGAGGTCGCAAAGTCGGAAAAATGACGTTTTAAAAACCTATTCACATTCGATTTTTTCGTCACAATTATCAACAAATTTGTTTAGTTTGTTTACATAGGCAAAAAGGACATATGTTGTAGTTTATGCATACAAAATTTAGTGCAAATTGCTTGAGTGGTTGCGGAGTAATACCTGTTTGAACTGTGAAACTGTGCGTAAACAGTGAAGTACTCACAGCAATAATGATAAATTGTGAAAAATTTAGACGCTTATTTTAAAATCAAAAGAAAAACGAACCTTCATTTTTCTTTTTTCTTGTTTGTGGCAAAAAACTGTGCGTCGACACTTTATGTGTGCTTCACAAGCTGGCCAATCTGATATCTGGCTGAATTTTTTGAATTTTCATGTCCTTATTGTGTGATGTCTGGCTTACAATCGGTGATTGGTTCAAGATATTGGTAGATATTGGTAGTCTACTGTCTGGCAGTACTTATTTAACACAGTATAGCATTGGACTAGTTTCTCAGTGAACGTACAAGTTCAAAGCAAAAAGATCTCTTTTTGCAACCTATGAGCAAAACTGCTTTCGCGACACTACCCCCTTAAGTGCATTAAAATGTGTCCAAGAGAAACGTGCGCCAAAATAAACCCCAAATTCGTGCTCAGTACATTAAATTTACCCTTGAATTAAGTTTTTACCTCAAAAAGTGACTGGGGTGCCTCTGGATTATTTTGTAGGTTGTACGAAATCTGGGTCTCCTCCCACATTGATGATATACACTTTCTTATGGGGGGTTTTATTTTTGCTGGAGGATCTACCACCTCGTTTGAGACTTATGGATTGATTCGCGCGGGGTCTTTCCTACAGCTGAGGCTTATGCCTTTATTCGTGCACCAGCAATACTTCACAATAATGCTGATTTGAAAACCTAGTTAAATGCCTAGTTTTATTCAATTTAAACGCTAGTTAATAGTTAAAAAAAAATAAAATGGCTAGTTAAATGTTAAAATAAATAATTGGCTAGCTAATAGTTAATAGTTAAGTTAAAATAAATAAGCCGGTAGTTAATAGCTAATAGTTAAGTTAAATAAAAAATGGCTAGCTAAATAACAGTACCTCCGTTATACGGCATTTTTGCCGACTAAGCCTAAGCCTAAGCCTAAGCCCGATACTATGCCTAAGAATGAGCCTAAACCTAAGCCTATGCCTTAGAATGAGCCTTATAGTAATAGTGTGGCAACAGTATCTAAGTAGTACAGCAATAAATTACTTTAAGCTGCTTAACATACCGATTATTTTCTATGTTTTCTTCCAAAAACAGACCGGCCACTAAGCCCAAAAACGTGGTTGCTTTCTCACTTTCACATAAGTTAAGTGAGCCCCGTCTTTCCGCCATTCTTTTTCCGCTAACCGTCACTGTTCAAAACAAATCGATGTCGTGACATACCAAACTGCCACACCATCTTGGCGTGACAAGTAATCTGTAAGAACATGTTATGCAATTGACTCTTTTTTCAAATCACAGTTACTGTATTATAAATGCTTGCTCAGAACACATTAATCACACGATACTTCCTGAAATCTGTCAACCTAGCCTGCATTCTTCTTGATGTCGACGTTATCGTCACTTTTCTTACTTAAGGCCACGCCTCTGCCTAAATTCAAGATCTCCACTTTTACAATACACTATTCCGAACACTTTTAACTGCATCTCACTGAACCAGTGTCTTCATGTATCCAATGACAATTTCAATCAACATTATGTTTGCTACATTTATTGGATGGTCGTGTTTTTACTATATTCAGAATCTCAGGTTTCTATGCTATTTCGGGTAGGTAGGTCGAATTTCTAGTGTTGATTAACACTGGAAGGGTATTTAGGTCAATCATTCGATTGAAGTTCGAACGGACGACAGCTGATGCAACTGAGAATATCGAAGAAAAACACAACAGCAACCTTCTGTTTCTCTGACGGACGCTCTACCATTTGGGCTACCGGCCTGCCTGGTTAAAAAATACTAAATTTGTTTTAAATGTGTGCGGTGATTTGAAATTAAAAATCATTTTATTCACAATTAACGGCCGCGTTTAATATTTCCTATAGAATATTGACACTCAAGCCTCACTGTAGCAGTCACAATGTAGCAACTTCTCGCTCAGCAGAGGAGCTTGTTAGAGACATGATTTGTATTTAATAGTTTTAATAATTTACTCTTTACTTTAATAATTAATAAAAGTCTCCCCTTTTGCCTTTGCAAAGTTATGTATTTTTCGTAGTTTTTAATTTGATAATTATAAATTAAAATGATACACACAATTATTTTTTTTATTTCGTCATTAAAATTAGCACAAACAATCCATGTACTTTTAAATTTCCAAGTATCATAGTTCTACTAGTTATAACTATGTTATTACTTTGTTAGTTAAGTTGTAGAACTTGTTTTTCCTGTTGGGCCACAGCCCAACAGGTCTTTAATTTTGATTTTGAAATCCTAGCGTGCTGCTAACGTTAAAGTGCTCATGTGCGGAGTATGTTTTACACGACCGCCACCGTTAAATCGCAACCGTCTACTTCATTTTACCTACATATTATGTAAATGCTTGGCTGGTTTGCTTCAGTGTAAGTGTATTGGGTTTGTAATTTCCGTCGTTTCGTAGGCATGGTAAAAAATTTCTGAAAAATTCTTCCTCGGGAATCGATCCTAGAGCCTTCGGTTTTAGAGTAACACCTTCTAACCACTATACGATGCTGTCGTCTTTGTTCAGAACTTATACATATTACGATATGCATGAACTACATAGTGCAAACTGCAATTGTTTGTTGTCGGAAAAATCACTAATTCGATACCGCATGGATGCATTTGTCATGTCATTTTGGGTCAGTGAAGCGCGAAGCATTTGCTTAGGTAGACGTGCAATACACGGACAGTGTACTAAAAGTTATTCCATAAGGTGCATATCTACAGCATAGTTTTGGACAATTTACTGATAAAATCTTAGCGACATACATGCCGGCGAAACTAAATCTTATGAAGGTTTTGCAGTATAATAAGCTGATATTGTTTTTGGTTAAAACTGATATTGGTTTGGCATTAAAAATTAGACATGAGCTGCCCAACAGGTTTACGATGGCCTCTGGCCAATGTACTTAACAATTACAACTTAATGCTTACTGAATGTTTTTGCCGAAAATTGGGCTTGTTTAAATAAAATTCATTCTTTATTTAGTCCTTGCAAATCATTCTATTGCGGATGGTTTTCATTTAACAATTTTTTGTCTTTTTCACATAGTCCACTATTATCAGTTAACTTCTCGTTATACTCCTCGATGGTTATTTTAATTTTTCCAATGCCAAAACAGCAGTTTTGGAGTGATCTGCATTTTTTTTGAAGTGATCGTGCAATATCTCGGAGATGTACCAGATCTCCACATTTTTGCGCGACAACTTTAATTACTTTTTCGCTGCCAGCGAGCGGCATTTGTTTTATTTCCACACATTTTCGTTTTGGATGACAATTGACAAGCTGTTCGTACGAATCCTTCTGACACTTCAAGTAGAAATAATTTTTTTTGCTTTCTGTAAGGTGCCAAACTCTATTTCTTTTCCAATAGTCCCGTTTTGATTACCTGACAACTGCAACTCCAGGCTGCAACTTTTCCCTGAAATAACAAATTAATTATTATATACTAATATAACTAGCTAACTATGTAACTAATTAACTATACTATATCCACATACTAACTGTAACTCTTAAATTTTGTATTTTTTCAACACCTTCTAAACAACTTTTCGTCAAGAACTACAGGTTCGATTGCACTCCAGAAAAAAAAATTTGCCAACACACAGATTCTCGAAGCGCCACCTTGAAAAAATTTGCGCATTTCTACATCCGGATTCTGGCTACGCTACTGCTTTTGACTCTTCCCATATATATATATATATATATATATATATATATATATATATATATATATATATATATATATATATATATATATATATATATATATATATATATATATATATATATATATATATATATATATATATATATATATATATATATATATATATATATATATATAAAAAAAAAAAAATATACATAGATGTATACAAAAATTACTACCTCCGTTACGGAATTTATGCCCAAACGTCTAACCTAGCCTATTCGAAAGAACGTTTAAAATTTATGCAAAATTTAAGACACATTAAAAATGACTAAATTTCATCCGAATTTTAGCTGAATTACTTTTTGAATAATTTACAAATTATTCGGACAAAATTAAGACATCCGAAGCTTTCATTGAACGTCCAAAAAACCCTCCGAATACCATATAAATATGTCTGAAATCTGTCCGAATGACTTCCGAAGTCTTAAGATGGTGATTTATACGAAATTCGGATTGCTGGTTTTTCTGTGATCATTTCAATTTAGATTTTTATTAAAAGGGGCGACAGTTATTTTGGGGGCTAGAGGTCAGATTGGGGGCATGGCTGACGATGGGGGTTTTATATTTTTATTAAAAGATGGGGTAGGAAGCGAGTTAGAGCCGAAAATACTTTTTACCCCTCAACCTGATGTAAACCATTTTAAGGCATCGTTTAGGATTAACTGACAGGATTCTCTAGGCTAAGCTGGCAAGATTTTTCCTAAACATTTCTATTTTTTGGTTCCTAAGCATGAGCCTAAGCCTAAGCCTAAGCCTGATACTAGCCTAAGCCTAAGCCTCATACTAAGCCTAAGCCCAAAGCCTACGCCCAAGCCTAAATTGAGGCCAAGTTTGAATTAGGTCAAAAATTGGACGATTCTGGTGAATTTGGCCAATTTTTCGAAAGGAACGGGGTTATAGTGCCTTTGTTTTGATCCTAAAAAATTATAAACATTATTCCAACTCTATTTAAACACGTTTAGGACGGAAAAATACGAAAACGTTCCTCGGTGAAGGTTCAGATTTCGGGGGGTCGTATCTCAGAAAATCCAAAAAATGAAATAAGGGTTCTTGTAGAAAAATGCTTCACCAAAGGTGCTCTACTCAAAAAAATAGGTCCTCTATTCCCCCCCCCCTAACTGCATTTAACCCTGTTTTTCTCCAACGAAAAATGTGTAAAAAGTTGTTTTCAAGCAGTTGGATTCTTGAAAAATGCAAAATCGGCGCTATATGTATAAGGGGGCATATCGTAAAAAATATAAATTTTCAAATAGGGGTTCCTGAAGAAAAATTATTTCGATTAATATGCTCTACTCAAAAATGTAAAAAATGTATTTGAACAACAAAGTGCATTTTTTATTTTTAACGATTAAAAGAACAAAATGGATCGAACTGGTCGGAAAATGTCACTAATACACCCTAAATTGCATGCCATTCATTGCCTTGTCGACCAAAAACCTCCCCCAGTCGATCTACTACTTCCCCACAACATCCACGGCGCTTAGCGCTTACGGAGCTCCCGAAGTCCCTAAACTTAAAGTGGTAGTTACGTTTTCGACAGTTTAACGTGCTATAACTCTTGATTGACTCAATAATTTAATAGCTGTCTTTTTCACGTTAAAGAACTTGACTGAAACTATACTTATATACATTATCTAGCTTAAATTTGTAACAAGCGAGTCAGCAGACACTATTAAAGTAGTCAAATTTCGTGAATTTTTGCATTTTTCATGTTTTTCTTGTAAAACTGACAGTGTATTTTCAACTAATTTCATTCTTTACACCAACATAGCCAATAACAGGGTAAATTTTAATACCAATGTACAGGTAAGGCTTCACTTGGGAGAACCTTCCTTACTCCCTATTCACACTCCACTTACCTTTCATACTTTTAATAATGTGAATTTACGCTCATACTAATTTAACACTACGTACTAGACACTAGAATTAGACTTGGAAACTTAACTTCTGTTAACTTTCAAAAAACCAGCTGTACTAAAACGACTGTGACTTAATTAGTAGTAAATTTTTTGCGCAAGCAAACTTTTTGCTTTTTTTGGAATCTACACACCCAGACACAGCGTTTTCAGGTATTGCAAAGTTTCTAACACGTCTGTGGGCCGAGAAATTGAAGGTTAAAGTTCAGTCAAAATTTCAATTTTTGACTGTCAGATTTCTACAGTACTGTGCATAAAAATGTTCGTTAACACTCATAACACCGACTAGGATCTGAAACTTCCGATGGTACTGTTGTGTATACAAGTGTGGCACAAGAAAGTACTGGGGCCTGTTGCACAAACGTATTCACAAATAAATAAGTGCAATAGGTTCATACCAATTGCCGGCTTTGCATTGCACAAAGCAATGTGTTCATAAGCAATCAGCAATAGGCTGCGCAGTATTAGTTCAATAAATTGATTTTTATAAGCCCAATAAGCTCGCGTTGCACAAAGAGCATATTGGCTGTGGAGCCTAATGCAAGACACTTATAAATTGCCGTCGTTTTGCAATATGCTGAAGTACTACCTATTAAGTCAACAGTTACAAACTTCTAAACGTTTGGAAAAAACTAGCTAAAACTAAAAAAATTTCTACCTGAAGAAAAAAGTTAACACGTTTATTAAAAATATATATTTCAAACTCAAAATACAATCATACATTAGATGCTCCCATAACCTGAGATGAAATTTATGATATTATGAATAAACTTAAAAATTCCAAAAGTCCTGGAGTAGATAATATTTTTAACGAACAATTCAAACTAGCCTGGGAACCATGCGCTAGTTTATGGGTTAATTTATTTAATGTATGCTTGGGTAATTGCTTGTAACCATTGCATGGGCAACAGCTAAAATTTTTTCAATTTATAAATCGGGAGATCCTTCAGAAGGTAGTTACTACAGAGGAATCTCCTTATTGAGCAATCTTGGAAAAGTTTTTGACACATTAATTAAAAATAGAAGTCAGAAATGGTTAGAAGCAACCGAATATGATGCTTTTTTCAATTTGCATACAAAAAAATCACTCTACGTGTGATAATTTTTTTGTGCTAAACAGTTTAATTTCTCAATATATTAACACTGGAAAATCAATTTTTACTGCATTCATGAATTTTTCAAAAGTTTTTGACAGAGTTAACAGAACAGGTCTTTTTTATAAACTTTCAAAGTTGCGGATTTCAGGAAAAATTCTGAAATTACTAGAAAATATGTTTAAACATGCAAAGTCGTGTATAGATGGCGATGAATCAAAATTTTTTAAATCTGTAATCGGGGTTCAGCAACGGGCTGTACTCTCCCCATTGTTTTTTAGCATTTGTGTTGCTGACCTACATAACTTTTTAACAGAGAAGAAGGCTCCGTACGTTAAGCTACATAACACAAAAATCCATGTCTTATTTTATGCAGATGATGGGGTAGTTTGCGCTGAAACTGCGCAAGACCTACAAACAAGTTTGAGCTTATTATGTGATTATTGCAAGACGTGGGATATGAATGTAAATTGCAGAAAATCTTATGTTATGTGCTTTAACAGCCGACAATGTGAAAATGAACTGCTGGATATGAAATTCGACAATACGCAACTTGAAATCAAGAAAAATATAAAATACTTAGGTTTCCTAAAGTATGGAAACTGCAACGGGTAGATGATTCTGTTAATTTTATCAATGATGCTAAATTAATGATAACTAATATGTTCTTAAACGAATGCTACTCAGAAAGCTTAACCCTTTCATTCATAATGTTGCTTCAGAGCAACAATTGGCCCTATCTCCTACTAGTGAAACCTGTCGGCTTGATGTTTCACAAAATCATGTCCTTCATGAGGATACCTTAGGTATCCGAGTGAAGCGAGCAGGTGGCCGAGTGGTCTGGCGTGACAGTACTGCCACAAAGTTGCAATTTAGAAAAATTCATGAAGGAAAGGGTAACTTGTCCAGTTTGGATTTGTACAACAAATTTAAAAACTATTTTCAACTTGAATATTATTTTACTGCTGTTTAAAATATAAAATATCTAAAGGCTAAAGACTAAACTAAGACTAAGATCACACGATTTGGAAATTGAAAGAGGTAGGTGGGACAGAAAATTAACACATAGAGTTCGTCGAGAAGAAAGACTTTGTATACTATGCGATTAAAACGAAATTGAAAATTAAATTAACTACATTGTTACGTGTTCAACCTATTGTATGCTCCGTCAAATTTATTTAACGCAATACTTATCTAATATTGAATTTTATTCTGCTGAAGAAAAATTTGTTTACCTTTTTAATTCAAAAAATAAATTTCTGTTGGTAAATTTGGGTAAATATATCTATTTTGCTTTTAAAAAACGGGCCGAAAATTATCAAAATCTGACAAGGGTCATTAGCTAAAACGTTTCTAGTCAGATGATATTAAAAGTTAACTAACAGTTTTATTATTAATGTAAAAGCGTTCGCATGTACTGTTTTATTTTGATGTCAAAGTAGCATATGTCCTTGTTAGGATAATATGCTTGTAAACTGAGTAAACAAGCAAACAAACAAAAAAAATCCAAAAAAATTTGCAATTTGGTTTAGAATTCATTAAGATTTTTGAAGTTCAAATTGTTCTATCAAAATTGCAAAAGAAACCCTAAATTGGCAAAAATTTAAAGTATTCAAAAGTAAGTGGTATTGACATAATATGAAAGCCCATTTGTTTTTGAACAACTTTTTTTCAAGAACTGTTGGGCAAAAATGATGCTGCAAAAATTTAAAGTTAATGCAAAAAGTTTCAAAACCAAACACACACGCGTTGTACTTGTAGACCACCGCCTCTTTGATGTTGACCTTCTCACAGCGAGAAACAGTTTCTAAAGCTGGAAATTTATCAAAATTATTAGTTTCAGCTAAACTAAAGCATTTGGAAATAATTATGTTTATCGTACAAATCCTGTGTGGTGTGCAGCCATGACGGCAGTTATAATTATTACATCAGACAAATAGAAAATTCCACGTAGAAGGAAGTTCTGAAATAGCATCATCATTTTAGTGTATATTGTAAAACTATATTTCAAAATCTAAATTATTAGAGTGCCAAATAGCGTCCTAATTTTGTACTAACCTTTATTTGATATTTACTGTATTGTGAAATTAACGCGGGAGTAATCCTTAGTTCGAAACAGCCTTTGTTAAGTACTCTAAAAATTCTCCTTCGTTGTAGATGTCACTTGGCTTAATCTAAAAAAAGTGGTTGCTGTTCTTCTCAAAAATTGTCTGGGGACGCGTGGTACGCACGGGGTTAAGGGTAGGAAACTTGAGACGAATGTTTGCGTAGTTTTAGATTTTAGTTCAGTAGTGATTACTTCTGTTTTAAAATGTATGTTTAAAGTGTAAATTATTTGCCCACTGTCCGGTGTCATGCCTTATCGTCTGCGTAAATTGTTATCTTTTTCAATATAACAATCTCATTTTATTTGGCCTCCGAGTTTACGTTGATCTCCCTTAGGGTTTTTGTGACCGCCCTGGGACGCCTGTAGTGCGCCCCGGACCTGAGTCAGGGCGATCGACGGGCGGAATAGCCGCGATAATCGACGGATCTAGGTGTTACTCTCCGACCCACAGGGCTGCAGACACGCGGTCTTTCACGCCCTAAATTGCAATTTATACTCTTGCCTTAACTTAACGAACCCCTTATGTCGGGGTTTAACATTTGGCGACCGTGACAGGACGTTTGTATTGAAGTAGTGAGTAATAACTGAAAACAAGCAAAGCCTAATGCAAAATGGGCCTGGCAATATCAAACCTATATTTTCACTCTGTGAACCAAAATCTGCTGCGCAGCAGATTTGCATTTTAGGCATGTGCGTCAGACGACGCATAATTTTTGACGAAAAAACACTGGTACCTTCAGCGTTGAATTCTTGAATAGTGCCATTTGACGTATTATGATTGTGTATATATAGTCAATATGCCAAGCATGTGATTGTCCAAAACTAAGGTCTCTGTCTGATTATGATTTGTGCTACCGATTGACTGTTTAGCTAAAGCCAACTAGAATTTGTCATGTCAGCAAATAATTCTTTGCGTGCTTTCTGAAAATCTACTTTAAGAGTACTTTCACAGCTAAAGATTTATCGACCACATCTTGTAAATCCTCTAGAATAAAATTCAAATTGTTGTTCTTGTTGGCTGTAGCTAGTGCTCATGTATTGAACTGCGTGCGCTATATCAGTGAAAGTCGTAGAATAAGCCATGCCATGAGAACTATGCCAGTGCCATGAGAATTAAAAATCACTGTGTTTGAACCAGGTTGAAAATTGCCATGCTATACACAGCAATAATTGCAATAATATATCTGTGATCTGTGACGTGGCTTACTGCAATCCTGTTCCCATGCTAACCATTCAGAATTTTTGTACGTCTGAGTCCACTTGTCTTTCACAAATCCCTGACAATTGCTTATTGGTAAACAATGTATCAGGTGTTACATCACTTTATATTAGGGCGAAAATGATAGTCAATTTCATGAAATGTACCTATTGTCATTTACAAATAGTAAAGCAGTACTTGTCATAACACTGCATAATTGTGATCCGTATTTGAGAGTATGTGAGTTTTATGAGATAACACATCGCAATGAGACCTGTGTGATTTAGTTTGAGACTTTGCTGAAAGTTTACTCTGCAATCTAATAGTGCAGTAGGTGAAACGTTATTAAACTTAGTTATACAAAATTGTGTAAAAAATCGGCATTTTATCTAGGCAATCATGAAAAAATATGCAAATGAGCTTTTGTCAAATGTACGTGTGTTCTCTACTAGTTTTGTTTACGTATTTACGTACCTAGATAGCTATGATGAATATACACACACACATATATATATCACGTACACAGACTAGCAAGACGAACGGCGTAGTCTGATGTGGCCCAACTCTGAATTGGCCCAATGCCTGCTATTGGCTGTCTTGCGTATAAGGGAATTAGTTTGCTCAGCCAGTCACTGTGCACGCACAGGTCAGCTGTGGATTATGCTCCGCCTTATTGCTTGTACGTACATACATAAACAAAATTCACATGCAGTATTTTAAAAACAGGGGGTTCCACACCTCGGATATTTTTTAAAATTTTAAAACATCAAATTAAATACATAATTTTGACTTTCTAGGTAGGTAGTGGTCTTCTTTATACATATCAATTTCATTAATTCTATTTCAGTATTGTGCTTACTATGTAT
>JASANF010008271.1:0-10192 GCA_030248245.1 Trissonchulus sp. WLG1_4 | reverse complement strand
CTTTCAAGTTTCATCCATTTGTTGACATCACTGTCCAAATGTGAATAGTGAAAATGGATGAATTATTGTTAAACATTTTGCGACCAAAAGTAGCAAAGACGTAGGGTACCCCCGTCCCGTGGTAGGTCCTGCACTGCGAAGGGCGTAGTCGGGGGCGGGGGGTCGCGAGTCTCGCTACCCCTCTTCTTTTGGTCGAACCTGAAGAAAATGTCTACAAGGGTCCCCCCTTTGGTTTTTATCGCCCGACCGAAAAAAATTTCTGACAGGTCTCCAATTGACCAAATTTGGCCTGATATTCAAAAAATTCTCAGTTTTTTTTGAGGTCTATCCGCCCCCAGACCCCTGCAACTTTGTGGCTTCCTATTCGTTGATATTATCTTTTATTAAAGTCAATGCATGTCTGCAAGAGTACATTCTGCTGAACTTATATACTTGTGTACTACATATACTGTCTGATATGATGTTCCCATCTTTTTTATTTTACTCCTTCTTGTCAGAAAATATTTTCTCTGATACGTCTCCAGTTGACTAAATTATTTTCAAAAATTTCAAAATTCTCCATTTTTTTCCTGGGGCCTGCAGCCCCTAGACCCCTGCTATCTGTGGCTTAATTCTATTTGCGTTTTCACCACTGGCGGCCCGAAGTCCCTCGCCTGTCTCTGAATTTCAGAAGGAGCTTTCCCCGTCCCCTCCAACTGCATGAGTATCGAATATCAAATAAATATCAAATAAAAGCTCTAATCCTTTCTTGCTTCTTGACACAAGTCCAAATTTGTCACTTAAAAAAAGTTGTGCCCCAAAACATTGATTCCCGGAGCGCACGATTAAAATTTGATAAAACCCAAAATTAACGATAGCCGGCCGGCTCGGCTCGGCTCGCCCCGGCATGCCGAGCCGGCCGGCTCGGCGCGGCTCGGCTCGGCCCCCAAAGTCCTGTCTAGAACGAACCCTACAAGTTTTGCCAATGTTAAACCTAAAATTTGTGTCTTGATACATAGGTTAATTCGGGGTAGGAGTAAGGTGGGGCAAGCTTGGAGTCACGAGAGGTGGTTATATATGAAATAGTGGAAACATAAGGTCCTGGCATGTGCAAAGTGTATCCGAGCTTATCATTCGCCATTCAGCCTTTAACAAACATATACTTGCCTCTCAAAAATAACCAAAAATGTCAAAAAATTTTAGAAAAGATTTTAAACTGTTATGTTAACCATTTCGATGCCGATCAAATTTCGCCCCTGCTGTAAAAAACAGCAGTTTGGTTTATAATGCTAGAACACAATTTCATTTTTCGTATTTGGTGGAAATAAATCAACCACCGGATGTTAATTAAATTAAGGTACATAGGTAGTGATCAAACAAATAAGCTGGTCTGGCGGCAAGGAAATTGTGATATTTAAAAGATATCATCCGAAATTTGCTGGCATGACTTGCGACTATCTACCTAATAAGAAAGCTGTACGATGCTTTTAGGCCCATATACAATGTAAAAACATAGTATAATAAATCTAGTTTATAGCAGTGATGGACCCCGTTTACTCTTAACACATCCAGAAAAAAACGGATAGCTTCTGATTTAACCGTATACAAAAATCAAAACTTGAAAGTCAGTAGCATTCATTTACACGCATTGCCAATCAGATAATTGATAATCTACCTTTAATTAGACACAAAACAGGCCTACTATCGCTTTTTGAAACGGTTTTAAAGAATTTTGAGCAAGTTTAAACTTGACACGACTAATTTACCAGTTTCGAGTTTTTTTTCCGTTTTTTTTCCGACCCCTCGGAAAAAAACGGAAAAAACCGTTTTTTTCCGGGAGTTTTTTCCGGTGCCCAACCCTGCAGTGACTATATCCCTTAATACTAACGACCCCATAGATTATAGAAGTAATAACCACATTCAGTGAAACAATTTTTAACGACATCAATTTCACAAGTATATATATATGTATAGTATTCTGCCAGCATTATATGCCACTTTGTAAAAAAGATGAAAAAGTGATATATATATCGTAGTAGCGGAAGAACTCTTCAAGCTGAAAAATCGTATCAAGTATATATAAATCAGAAATATTTTCCGACAAGAAAATTAAAACAAAAGATGGGAACGTCATATCAGATAATGCAGGCAACATGTATAAACTTGTCTATACATCTCAATTAGGCTTTGAGTGAAAGATACAAAGAATCGTTATCGTGGTGCGGGATAAAAACATAGTTTCAACTTTTAAGAATCGTACTGCACTCCACATATGACCATTGAATCTGTTAACGCTCACAGGTGCTATAACGGCAATCTTTCGCTTAACTGTTGCACTAATAAAATGGATTCTAACTACTATATGTGTATATTTATATATATATATAGTTATAAGGAGGTCTCGAGAGAGGTGAGCCGCCGGGGGGGGGGGGGGGGGTGCAAGGAGCAATTTTCCAGCCATTTTTCATTTGTAAGCAGCCAATTTCGCTTAGTGAGCCGCCGATTTTTGTTTGGTGAGCTACCTTGTGAGAAGCATTCTGGGGGGTGGAGCGCCTCTCTGGGAGGGGGTAATAATGCCTTCTGGGGGGGTGAAAACCCCCCCCAAACCCCCACGCCCATGTATGGGTCCGACTGAAGCGGGGGGGAAAATTATTTTCGAATTCTAATTCGCTTCCTAACCCATCTTTTAATAAAAATATGAAACCCCCATCGTCAGCCATGCCCCAATCTGATCTCTAGCCCCCAAAATAGCTGTCGCCCCTTTTAATAAAAATCTGAAGTGAAATTATTGGTGTTGGGAAAACCCCTTAGGGGTCGAATAAGTCGGAAAAACGGCATTTTTTCGTCTAATGATTACAGAGTCCCCCTATATCCCCCCAAACCTAGGGGGGTCAAAATTGAACGCTCTTTCGAATAGGCTAGGTTAGAAGTTTGTAGGATGTAAGCTTTAGCTGGAAATCAAACTTTTATCCCAAAAATTCAACTTTACATGAAATTTTTTGCGCAAAATTGGGATTAAGTCAAAAATCTTTGCATCAAATGAAAACCTGCTGTTACCATTGAAAAGAGCAACTTGTAAGCTACTAAATGCTGAAAAAATTTTGTAAATCGGTTCAGGCTTTGAAAAGTTACAGAACTTTTCTGAAGCCACCAGGACCAGGCTGATCGAAGCGTTACAGCACAAGTACGGTTCCAGTTAGAAACTCCGGGCTATAGCTGCAAATTTTATTAAAATATAAAGCTAGTTAGTGTTTTTAGTGTAGTAAAGTTATTTCTGATGCTTCTTTAGCAGGTTTTTTCTGTAATTTAGGCCTCAGGCTTAGGCTTAGGCTTAGTGCTTAGGCTTAGGCTTAGTGCTTAGGTGTAGGCTTAGGTTAGGCTTAGGCTTAGTGCTTAGGCTGAGGCTTACTGCTTAGGCTCAGGCTTAGTAGGTGGGTCAGCAAAGGTTAGTCTTAGTTGCTTGCATCAAATAAAAGGACCTTTGCTACTGTGGAATCACAAATAAAGCTGCACTTTTAAACCTAACTTGTCAGTGCCAGCTTGGTGCTGAGCATCAGTGACGTTTTCAGATTGTATTTATGACGTTCTATTTCATTAGAAATCGCTACTTATGACCAAAGATGTCATTTATTTTTCTAGAAAAATGTAATAAATTTAATGTCTACGCAAAAAGAAACTAAAACTTTTGATATGTAAGCTCAATTTAACAATGCATATTTAGCCTCTCTTTTTTCTGGCAAAATTAAGATTTTTAGTATGAGTGAGCTAAATATGTTGCAAACAAAGCTGTATTAAGTATATTATTATGTGTCAATTTATGCCGATCAAACTTTAGGATCGTATTACGACTGTATTGGTCATAATTTTCGATGATTAGCCCCAGTATGTCGAAAAACGATGATTTTCGACAAAAATTGAAATTTTTCTAAAATGTATAAATCAACGTTTTTTCGCTTGGAAAGTGCTAAAAAATGAACTCAGCGCATGCGAAAACATATAAAAACGTGTTTTTACGGTGAACAAATATCAATTTGAATTTTTCCCCCCCCCCGCCTCAGTTGCACCCTTTGGCCTACGTTCACTTCCAAAAACACTGAAAATGCCATTTTCAAGGGGTCATAGCTCAGAAAATCCAAATTTGTGGATAGGGGTTCTATTGCAAAAAATGCTTCCCTCAAGATGCTGTACTCCAAAAAATAGGTCCACTATTCCCCCCCCCCAACTGCACTTGATCCCTAAATTTAGTGCTACAAAGCACTTGGTTATAAAAAATTTTTTGAAAATTTTTGAGCTAATTTCAGCAAGAAAAATAGATTTTCACGGAAACGCCTTCACAAGCCAGTGCATTTACACGTATGTAATGAATTTGAAAGGCTGAAAAACACTAGCAGCTGTGTTTTACTGAAACATACTTAAAAATTTTCGATGTTTTATTGAGTGTAGTGTAATTTTCTTGTGAACTAACGCAATATTTTTTGCATGAGAGAAATATACTGCGTGTGAATACAAACGCAAATTTTCGGCTTGCGATTTTAAAAAACTGGCTCAACAAAAAAAGTTAAAATTTGGCGCATAAATGCACCTTGTCGTCTTCGAGCGGTCGCAAAATTGATTTTGAGCAAATCAATAGTATTTAAAAAATTTAGTCAAATTTATGTTTTTTTCGCGATTTTAGTGTTTCTCAATATACCGATCATATTCATCAAAAATGACTTTTTGCGACCGCTCAATCACGTTGAGGCGAGAAAAATGAGCTATTGAGCTATTGTGCAACAGCTACTTACTTGCGAAGAGAAATCGCAAGCCGAAATTCCACTCACGTTTGGTCTACAGTGAATGCTAATTTGTATCAATCAACTTTATTTTTTGTGTTTAGGCTTACTTTTACACCAGCTTGCCATTGTGCATCTAAAACTGGCCGCAGACTGCCGTTTTTCGAGAAGTCACATTTCAGGAGCGCCACCTTAAGGTGGTAGTAACGAATGTGCAGTGTATTTCAACAGGCTAGTATTCAATAATTAATTAACTTTAGCGCATATTTTTATATCGTTGGAAAGCGCTAGTTTTCTTCTACACTTAAGCAAAGTCTTATTGTACAACTGTAAAGATGATTTGTATGGCACGTGTTAAAAGTAGACCAATTTGGCTTTTTTGAGCACTTTCAAATCTGGCCACTTTTTGAAAAGTTTAAAGAACAAAAACATGCGAAAAATGGCACAAATGCTTAAAAGTGAATTATCTAGACCAAAAATGCACGATTTTATGATTTGTCGATTATTAAATGAAATATACGGTTTCAAAGTAAAAAGTGTCTATTCACACTCAACTTTCGGGTTCTACATCTGCGCAAAAATATAAGCAATTTGAAAAATTTTAATTTTTGGTCTAGAAAATTTGCAAAAGTTTATTCATGTCCATTTTTGTGTTTATGCGTTTTGAATGCGCTTAGAAAAGTGGCCAAAACCGTTAAATTTCCATTCTCCTGTTGTGTAGTTTGGCTTGTTCGCTTGGCTTGCTCATATAAATTTTTCACATGATCCCGCTAACTTCATTGGCCATTTTGTGTATATGAATCAATTTTTTACAGACTTTATTTTCAAAAAATACAGTTTCAATCAACTAAATTTTTTCAAAAATTTAAAAATCACTGCACATTCGTTACTACCACCTTAAGGTGGTAGTAACGAATGTGCAGTGTTTTTCAACAGGATAGTATTCAATAATTAATTAACTTTATATCATAGTTTTTATAGCGTTAGAAAGCGCTACTTTCCTTTTACATTTAAGCAAAGTTTTATTGTACAACTGTAAAGATGATTTGTATGGCACGTGTTAAAAGTATACCAATTTGGCTTTTTTGAGCGCTTTCAAATCTGGCCACTTTTTGACGAGTTTAAAGAATAAAAAAATGCGAAAAATGGCACAAATATTTAAAAGTGAATTATCTAGACCCAAAATGAACGATTTTATGATTTGTCAATTATATAATGAAATATACGGTTTCAAAGTAAAAAGTGTCTATTCACACTCAACTTTCGGGTTCTATATCTGCGCAAAAATATAAACAATTTAAAAAATTTTCATTTTGGGTCTAGAAATTTTGCAAATATTAATCATGTTCATTTTTGTGTTTATGCGTTTTGCATGCGCTTAGAAAAGTGGCAACTGTCAAATTTCTATTCTCCTGTTGTGTAATTTGGCTTGTTGGCTTGGCTTGCTCCTAAAAATTTTTCACATGATGCCGCTAACTTCATTCGTCATTATAAGAATACGAATTAATTCATTGCTGACTTTATTCTCGAGAAAATGTCGTTTGAATCAACTAAATTTTTTCAAAAGTTTAAAAAAATTGCACATTCGTTAGTACCACCTTAAGGTGGTACTAACGAATGTGCAGTGGTTTTTAAATTTTTGAAAAAAATTAGTTGATTCAAGCTGTATTTTTTGAATATAAAGTCTGGCAAAAGTTGATTCATATACACAAAGTGGCAAATGAAGTTGGCAGGATCATGTGAGAAATTTTTGGGAGCAAGCCAAGCTAACAAGCCAAACTACACAACAGGAGAATGAAAATTTGACAGTTTTGGCCACTTTTCTAAGCGCATGCGCAGCGCATAAACACAAAAATGCACATGATTAAACTTTTGCAAATTTTCTAGACCCAAAATGAAAATTTTTTAAATTGCTTATATTCTTGCCCAGATATAGAACTCGAAAGTTGAGTGTGAATAGACACTTTTTACTTTGAAACCGTATATTTCATTTATTAATTGACAAATCATAAATTCGTGCATTTTGGGTCTGATTCACTTTTAAATATTTTTGCCATTTTTCGAATGTTTTTGTTCTTTAAACTCTTCAAAAAGTGGCCAGATTTGAAAGTGCTCAAAAAAGCCAAATTGGTCTACTTTTAACACGTGCCATATAAACCATCTTTACAGTTGTACAATAAAATTTTACTTAAATGTAGAAGAAAAGTAGCGCTTTCTAACGATATAAAGAATATGCTTTAAAGTTAATTAATTATTGAATACTAGCGTGTTGAAAAACACTGCACATTCGTTAGTACCACCTTAAGGTGGCGCTCCGAATAACTGACTTTGGGCAGTAAAACTTTCAGTCACGTTTTCAGGTCTTTGTTCTTGAAGAAAGGTTGTTCAGCGGTGAATTAGTTTTCGTTTGATATACATAACATGCAGTTTTGTTGAAATTAATTTTTTGACCTGAATTTTGATATGGCAAAATCTTCAAATCGATTTTCCGAAAAATTGTATATGGCTTTTGTTACTTTTGATAACGGTTTTCCGCAGATAATAGGTGACTGCAACTTTTCAAAAAGTCGTTTGTGTAGGCAAACATTTGTAAAAAAATTTTCAAATTACGTTGAGTGATATTGACAAAAATGCACTATTTTTCAAGCTAATTTTTCTTTAGCTACTTTTTGGCTTCTCCAACTTTTCTCAATGGTTATTTGCATTAAAAAATACGCTCTATTTTTTGACACTGTCGTTTGTGTGGGCTGATCGTGATAGCTCTCTTCCATGTCGTTTTTTCATTGTGAAATTTGACTTAATGTTAGAAAATAAGCAGATTCAGGTGTACCTTTTTCGAAAATGTTGATTTCTGTTTTTGGTGAAATTCTGCAGCGATTTCAAGTTGACCAATTTCAGAAAAACTAGTGTTTTTTGAGCCAAATCAATTGGATTAAAATTATAAGAAAAGATACACCTCGGCAACATAATTACCCACAGTTTAAGCTATAGATCGTAAATTTTGAACAAAGTTTCGCTCAGTTATGCCGTTTGAAAAATTATGCGCATTTAGCGAAAATAGAAATTTTCAATCGGTGATAAAAAATCAGAACAAGGCAGGAGGCACTTGAAACTTAAGAAACAAAGCTTTGTAACAGGCTTCAATATATTTAAACGAAATTTATTCTAGCTAGAACCTACGTCGACTTATAAGATAATAAAGTTATGGAAGTTATTCGGAGCGCCACCTTAAGGGGACGCTCCGGGAATCAAGGTATTGGGCCATAACGTTTTTCAACTAACGAATTCGGACCTGTGTCAAGAAGCAAAGTTACTCAGAATGATGTGGGCTTTCATTTGATACCAATATCAAGATATTTGAAAAATTGCCGAATTTTATAGTTTTTGTTGGAAAACTGCCATTTGGGTGAACATTGAGCAAAAAATTATTAAAAATTCATCAATTCACATCATTAGACACAAAATAGCTGTCGAAAAAAGCTTGAAACGGGAAAATTAATTTTTACGTCCAGTTTTGCGCGCAAACCGACTTTTACCAAAAACTGTGGTACATTTTTAACATTATCTAAAAAACTGTGTAACATTGCTTAGCTAGCTAAACTGTTTTTTACTAGGGTCTTGGGTCCCCAAAATTCTTCGAAGTTTCAGAGCAATCGGGCAACGCTACGCAAAGTTGCTGGCTCAAAAAAATTACACTGAGCAGTGCTCACGGTAATTTTCGGCATTCGATATCTTTTTGCTGCTTCAACTGATTTGGCTCAAACTTGGCATGAAGATAGCCTATCATTGTGCGCAGTTGAACATTCTTTTATTTTTTAAAAATAATGTTCTAGACCATGATACCACTGCTTTTATTGCTGAGAGACCGACCTCGAAAACACAAAAATTGCAATTTTAACAAATTCGCACTAAATAATCAAAAACAAAAATAATGTTCAACTAAAGGAGTGCAAGGGCTACATTTTAATATATGAATCATGATTTTAAAAAAACATTCTATTAGTTATCGCTTGCCGAAAATTCACTCACGCGCAGTGCTCTGGCAGTCACGTGACATTATCACGTGATTTAAAATTTTTACACAAGGGTTATTTCATACCATACTAAATACTTATTTAGTAATATTTTAGTTTTATCAGCTTTTTGCTGTCTTTTGAAGCAACTCTCGATTCCCGGAGCGCCCCCTTAAGGCCGATTTTGCCGAACACGCTGCGATTTTGCCGCAGCGATTTCGACGCGAAACGCAAGCCGCAGGGTGTCTCAAGCGAAACGCACCGTCTGAACAAGCTTTGCGGCCTTAGTGCGTCTCGCATGTCAGTTTGCTGCGTCTTTACTGTTTAAAAAAATGACAAATTGCTCCGCGAAAATTGTTTAAACCAACACGTCTACGGCATCGAAACGCAATGAAATCGCAGGTCGAATAGCAGTCTGGCGTTTAAAACGCTGCGGCAAAATCAAGACGCACGCATTCCGCACTAAAAACGCTGCGTCTGTTCAGACATTGCGTTTTGCGTGCGGCAAGCTGCATTTTGCCGCAGCGACAAAAACGCTGCGGCAAAATCGCAGTAAAATCGCAGCGTGTGAATCGGCCTTTAAAGTTAGTGTTTACACTAACTTTAAGTGTTGGTGTTAGTATGTAAATACGGGCCCTACATAGGTTTTTCTGGTTATTTCCTAGTTTTTTTCTAATTCTTCTTGACGAATATCTAGTTTTTTCTGTTTTTTTTCTAATTTTTTCTAAGTTTTTTCTGGTTTTTTTCTAACTGCCAGTCTCACGATCTAGTTTTTTTCTACTTTTTTTCTGGTTTTTTCTGACCCTATAGAGAATGTTTTCTGGCTTTTTTCTGGTTTTTTTTCTATTTTTTTTCCAGCTGTTTTCTACGTTTTTTCTGTTTTTTTTCTAATTTTTTCTAACTTTTTTCTGGTTTTTTTTCTAACTGCCAGTCTCACGATCTAGTTTTTTTCTACTTTTTTTTTTTGGTTTTTTTCTGACCCTATAGAGAATGTTTTCGAGCTTTTTTCTGTTTTTTCTAACTTATTTCTGGTTTTTTTCTAGTTTTTTCCAGCTGTTTTCTACGTTTTTTCCGGTTTTTTTCTAGTTTTTTTCTGGTTTTTTTCTGATTTTTCACCAACCTTTCTTGGACATTTTAAATTTTTTCAGAGTGTTCCCTGATGTTTTTCTTTATTGTTCAGCCACGTTAATGCTCTTTATACGTTTTCTGAAACTAAATTCTAGTTGTTTTTTAGGGTGTCTGCTGTCTAGCTGTTTTATGCACTGGCTCTAGTGGGTATATGCTAGGTTTTTAATTTTTTTTCTAGATTTTTTCTGTGTTTTTTCTAGTTATTTTGCAACTTTTTCTGGTTGTTTTCTAGTTATTGTCTTACTTTTTTCTAGTTTCTTTCTAGTTGTTTTCTAACTTTTTCTGTTTTTTCTAGTTATT
>JASANF010008270.1:5000-16378 GCA_030248245.1 Trissonchulus sp. WLG1_4 | reverse complement strand
TAATATTATGTACATATTATATATGTACTCCGGTAACTTTTTCAAATTGAGTAAAAAGTTTGGATATTTTTTGAGTTATAGCCTTACATCAAAAGCCGTGAAAACAGGTTCTTTGTCTTTTTAGTGTAAAATTTGAGGTAAACTTGGTAACTGTAAAAAGTGATAAATCAATACGTGTGGAAAAGTATGCCACTACTTTCACAACACATATGTAAATGTGAATTCTGTATTACCAAGAGTACATAATAGCGTCTCACTCTATATAGAAGAAGAGTGAGACACTCTCCAGCCTGCCTGTGTTCTAGCACAGGCAGATGCGCTGGTCGTTTTCAGGCTACATGTTGACATTCTATGCAACATGTGACTGGCCAATCAGCGCGTAGATTCCGTGCGTACACTTTAGTATATAATCGCTGATGCGTTGATAAGCATTAAGATAGGGATAAAAGCTTAATAGCTCATTTTTTATTCATAGTCTGCTTGCAAAAACATTAAAAAAGGTTTGTAAATACCTCTAGGGATACTTTGGCAAACTTTCAGCGAAATTGATTGAGAAACTTTTGAGATATAAACTTTACTGAATTTCTTCAAAGTTTCTCAATTTCGCTGAAAGTGTGCCAAAATATTTCCAAAGGTATTTGCAAACCTTTATTAATGTTTTTACAAACAGACCATGAATAAATAATGAGTTATTAACCTTTATCCCTATCCCGTTTTATGATTGGAGCACGTGCACAGGCGTCGGCCAATCACAGAATAGAAGCTCGCTTCTGATTGGCCAGTCACATGTTGCATAGAATGTCAACATGTAGCCTGAAAACGACCAGCGCATCTGCCTGTGCTAGAACGCAGGCAGGCTAGAGAGTGTCTCACTCTTCTTCTATATAGAGTGAAACGCTATTATGTACTCTTGGTATTACTAAACTGTGTGACTAAAGTTTTCATCCCGGTGAAGAAATAACAAAATATAAGAGAACAGACGAAAAATTGAGACAATTAACCTTCAACAAAATACATAGTCTGTGCGCAACCTGTGAATGTTACCGACCCCTGAAAAATTTCAGTTTTGTTATTAAGCATAAGTTAAGTTCCATAGGCTATGCGTTATGCAAAAGACCGCTTTCAAATTAATTACATAGTACACAATTGTTACAATATATAACAATGAAAATAGGTGCGAAAGCGTTACTACGACCTGGCAAGTAAGTAAGTAAATATGTACTGTACTAAGTATACTGTCGTGTTTTTGCAATACTTGCGCAGTTGTGGAGCAATGGATGCTCTGGCCGAATGATAGCTTACCACTGGTGGCTTGGCGAGGGGAGGGCAGCGAGCTGTGGCGAGGGAGGGTCCTCCTCCGTCTCTGCAACACACCAAAAACATGTAGGGTGGAATGTATAAAGGCAGTCTTAGCTCAGTCTTGCTGAACTCAGTCTAGGGGAAACGTTCTAACCTATGTAATACGTGTAGAATTTTTCGTTACGATGATCCAAATTACTGAAATAGAACGCCTTAGACTGGTTTTAACGTTAGACTGCCTTTATGCATTCCACCCGTATAGCATAGGGTTTTTTTAAAAATGCAAGGTGTGTCCAGTTGTGTGCCGCTTAAAAAATTGTGTCCCGTTGTCCCGTAAGCGTCGAGTGTGTCTGGGTGTCAGTCCGACCGTTCGAGTCAAATATTACTTACAAAGTGTCCATGCATGAGTTAACCCATTAAAGTCCGTAAGATATTATGACGTAAAGTATCCAGGCAGAAGATTCCAAGGGGGGGGTGGTTTTGCTTTTTTGATTTTTTGGTCAAATTTGGTCAATTGGAGACGTATCAGAAATTTTTTTCGGCTAGCCGATAAAAACGAAAGGGGGGACCCTTGTTGACAACTGATTTAGGTTCGACCAAAAAGGGGGGGTCGCGACCGCCGCGACCCCCCCCCCTGGCTACGCCCTTCAAGCAGCATAATGTTACTCTTGCACACATGCATAGGATTCGATGAAAGATAATAACAATGAATATTAAACCACAGCGTTAGAAGGGTCTGAGGGGGCTGTGAGACAAACGGGGCTACGGGTGGTGCAGAGAGCTGGAGTAGCAATGTGTGACCATAGATGTAACAGCACGAAAATTTTGGGTACCCCTCTCCCCGTGGTGGGACCCCCCCTCCCCTGCGTCAACTCATTTTTGACCCCCCCTCACCCAAAAATGACGCAATTTTTACCTTTTTTTACCAAAAAACACCGATTTTTACACGTTTTGGCTAAAATATTAGTAAAAACAGCTTAAAGTTCACAAAAAGGTGCCGATTTTTTCGAATTTTGGTCAAAATTTTACTCCCGCCGGGCCGCCGGGACCCTTCCCCTTCTTCCTTCTCTTCCCCCTGGCAGGTCCCCCGGGCAGGACCCCCTGCCCTCCCTCCCCCGGGACGGAATTTTGGGAAGGGGTCTTGCCCCCCATCCCCCCCAACTACGTGTGACCTACGGGCGACACTATGATCCCCTGGTGTCTCCTGGACAGTGCGGGTGGCGAGCCGGAGTGCGGCGCCGACGCCGAACAAGCGGCGCTGCTGCTGGCTCTTGGACAGTCCGCTCACATCAGCCATGCTCCCACACACCTCCTGCAACAAACACAACCCGCTCACCCATCTACCATTGCCTGGCCCTGACGCTTTGTTCACATTCACAACAGACTACATAAAAGGAGACAAAGAAGCCACTTCGGGAATGTTGCTGCTCAAGGTTTCGCTCTGAATAACTTCCAAGGCTTACGGGGAGGACACAAATGAGACTTTTTCCAATGAAAACAGTAGGCACACAGAGGGTTTAACGAAAAAATAGTTAATTTAAAAATATTTAAAAGGTTTTTTATAATATAGTTATTAAGGTTACACGGTTAGTAACCGTGTAAATGGTTACAACGGTTAGTATCTGAGTAAACGGTTATATACAAGCATACTTAGCGCGGAAACGTTTACACGGATAATTAGCGTGTACACGCGTATAATAGTACCTAATAACCACTAGGCCGTCAGCGTGTACACGGTTAGGTAGCACGTGTATACAGGAGTGGACGCGAGTCGAAATTTTCAAATCGCGACTCAACCCGACCCCCGGCTAGACACCCGTGGGTAACCCGCGACGCAATCCACGCCGTAAAAGCTGACCCGCGGGCCGCGACCCACTTTGACCCTCCATATACCTGATAATTGTTTTTACATAGCTGATGCCCATGTACATAAATTTACATATATTGCACATTTGTTACATTGTTGATATTGCCACTAATAAACGAATGACTAACCCAGTGCTCAAATTACTGTCAAATTTGAGTTCAACGTAGTAATTTTGTTAGCTTTACGTAAAAACCTGCTAATTGACCCACGGTTCAACAAATTTTCCGACCCAACCAAAACTAACCCGCGGTACCCCCGGAACCCGACCCGCATCCACCCCCAAGTGTACACAGATATTGATTTTGGAATCATGACAGCCCTACTCTAAAAGATTTGCAAGTCCCCCGCGCTGCTCACATTTTACTGCTGAGTAGCTCAAAGTCTGTATTCGAAACAAATTGCTAAAATACATAGTACCTGTTTCAAACTAAATATTAAAATATTGAAATAAAATTAAAAGAATTTATGCAAAAATCACGTATGCTAATTTCAAAATAAAAATCACGTATGCACTCACAATGTGCAAATATAAATTACCGAGAGTTGAACTCCGATCCTCAGATTCAGAGTCAAGAACACTAACCACTATACCACCAAGACCTTTGGATCAAAACTGTTAACACCACCTAATGTGAGCTATCTCACTTCCAAGCTTTCGGCGACAAAATACTAATGTCACAATTTGAAACATGACCGTCGCTAGCCAGCCAACTAATATCCGAGGAAAGAAACATTAAATACATTTAAAATTTAAATTTCTATTATTTTATGTTCTACACAGTACATACATAACATGTGCGCAAATTTTTTGTGCGCTCATTAGTGATCATTCTTTTTAGCTGCTGTGAAACTTTTTCATTACGTGTGATACACGTCTTCTTGCAATGTCATGATTTCAATTACCCGGTTGACTCAGTGGGTAGTGATGCGCGCACTACAGCGCAATTGATTAATAATCAGAATGTCGGTCGTTCGATTCCGCCCCGGAGCTGCATGCTTTGCATTCTGCGGCAGTTCGATATATAATATGTACGAGTTCAGTCAAGTTGCATGATGTAATGGTAGAGCTGTGAGGTACCTACCCTTCTAGTGTTAATTTACACTAGAAATTCAACCTACCCAGATCAACATAGGAATCTCAGATTCTGAATATACCCTAGTAATAATAATCCAATCCAACTTGGATTCCATATAGTACATTTCACAAAGGTGCTTTTACTAAACCACGGTTCTACACTCCTGCGTACGTTTTGCAAGCTACCTAAGCTTAAGGAAGAAGCTCACTAAATAGCGCCAGCCTTGAATAAAGCCCCGTGTAAGGCGTTCCCCTGTGGCTTTATTCAAGGTAATACGGTAGCTGCCCTATTAGCAATAGCAAAAAAGCGTCATTATCGCGAGCGGGGCGACGCCATAATGTACGTACTATGATCTGACTTTGTCCTAGTGACACACCCTCTCCCTCACGCATATTCTCACAGTCTCCTATTTCCCGTAGTCTCCTAATTGCAACTGCACTATTATCCGCAGTCTCCTAATCTCTTTAGATAACCGTATTATTCAAAATGCAAAGTTACGAAAGGCCCGAGCTACAACTTTATGACTCTTTATGGCACCTGGGGCCTATTGCATAAAACTACATCTACACTACAACTGCTACACGTACATTTTTTCAGTTTCATAAAGCTATGTACATCAGTGTATCTACATTACATCTCTTCATCGCTACATTACATCTGATGTATCTACATTTACATCGCGATGTAAAAAATTTATAATGTGATATTTTACTTCGATGTAGCTACATTCTACACCAATTTCATAAAGAAAATGTAACTACATTAACTGTCAAAATGTAGCTACATTCTTGATTGTGGTTCGACCCACAATCAAGCTACTGATTTGAACTACATTTTCATATTTATCCGTATTTATCCGAGTTTCTGTTTAGCGAGCATACACTTACCCTTTGGTTTTTATGGTCCGGCCGGAAAAAATTTCCGATACGTCTCCAATTGACCAAATTTGGCCTGAAAATAAAAATTTTCCACAAATTTTTTTCTGGGGGCTGGCGCCCCCAGACCCCTGCAACTATTTGGCTTAGTGTTCTTTGCTTTTGTCTTGCATAAAAGCATATGCATGTGCATATAGTTGCATTGTGCACTATGTATTTGCTTAATACACTGTATAATGTATCGTCTTACCAGTTTTATTATTATAACAATGCCGTTTTTAGTAAATGTACAGTTGTTAATGTCATTGCAGATTTGCTAGCTTGCGGACGCTTGCCGGCCCATCATTTTTGTAATCTTCGGTGATCTGAGCTCCAATTTTACGTCCGATGCTACAGTGATCGAAAATTAGCATTGATTTTGACCGAAAAATGCTATTGTGTCGTTTTTTGCGTTAAAAATAGCAATTAAGTGCATTTAACATATTGCAAAAAATCGAAAGTCATCCCCCCCGAAATTTTTTTCTGGCTACGCCACTGGATGTAGCTATATCTTACATTTGCTTTATGAAACCGGAATATGTAGCTGATCGATGTAGCTAAATTGATGTAGAGATGTACCTACAGATGTAAATATGTAGTTTTATGCAATAGGCCCCTGTTCGGAATTATAATTATTATGACACCTTTACAATTCTACTATGTACTGTACTCATCATGTCATGGTTGTACATTATAACCTCACAGCACTCCATAGCTGCAGTGATTCAGTTGGCACCCCTGCTTGCCTTGCCATGTAGTCACAACACACACCAGTCCAGTCATAAATTTATTGTGCAAACTCACAAGGAACACCATGCAATCGTTTACTGATTAGCTTCAGGCATCGCCCTAGTGTCGCAGTTGCGAGTTTAGAAAATCATGTAGAAAAACGCTATTAAATGCCGTTCGGATTGAAAAATGATGATAAAAGTCTACGAAACAGTATCAAGTGGCGCCAGAGCTCAGATCCACTAATGCCACAGCACCAAGGCTTAGCAGATCTGGGCCACACGCCCCATGGCAGTCAATCAATACAACATATTCATGCCAGTTCACACTTGTCCCTGTGCTAAACTCAAGAGCAGTGATTGTTTTGATTACGGACAAACGCAGAGCTGTGGGAACAAGCATGGACTGGCTGAGAATGCCCTAGGTGGGGTCCTGCTGAACCCTCAAACAGTGGCTCTCCTGGACAGGGAGGTGAGGTCGGGGACGGACTGGGAGAGACTGGGCTGGTCTGGGACACAACACTGCGCTGCTGTCTGGGCCTAGCACATCCAAATGTGTTCTGCCTTCAAAATGAGACACTACTATGTGCTGTGCATGAAACAAGCACACGCTCTGACTCACTGCACAGTCTTGCACGCCCAGACAGCAACCAGGGTGCAGCAAACAACAATACAAACAAACAAAATAAAGCCCGATTCAGAATTGTCCGCAAGAACACAAGACAGATTATGGACAGCTCCACTGACAAGTAGCGCCACTGTTTCAAGAATTGTCTGCCTGGTTGCAAACACTACAAACCTTGCAGCACAAGCACTTGACCTCACAGCCATGCTACAATTATTGACTGAAGACAAAACAACAGGGACAACCACGCGGACGACTATCAACCGGGCTTAATATACATATTACATACCATTTTTTTGAGGGACTATTCAAAAATCAGATTAACAAAATACTTTACAATCTGAATGTACGATGAGTTTGATTAAACTTTAAACAGTTTGGCTAAATCAATCAAAAAAATTCTACTTGACATTACTGTGGACTGATTTACTTCACTATTGCTTCAATTAATAGTCCCACTTTTTCAATAGCCTATCTAGTCTGACCAAAAAATCTGGCACCCACAAATGAAACAGACGGCGTGTTTGTATGCGACTTGTTGATGCTGATGGATTGTTGATCGCAGCGAGTTTCTAAGCCAGCATTTTTTGAGACGACTAGCTAGACACACATTCACATATAATATAACTACATAATATAGCAATACAATATAATATATATGCTCACAAATCCAAGCCTATACACCATGCTTACGCGTCAGCCATTGGGTACGACCAACACACAGGACTACACAACAGCGCTCCCTTGCCACACCTGCGGCACTGGCACTCATAACCTGTCCTCAACACACACACACTCACACATACACACACACTAGTCTGCACTGTTGTCTGACCACACACGGGCGTGGGGGGGTTTGACCCCCCCCAGAAGGCATCCTCACCCCCCCCCAAACAGGTCCGTCACCCCCCCCCAGAATGTTTCGAAGGTAGCTCACGGAGCAAAAATTAGTGGCTCACGAAGCACGAAGCGAAATAAATTGGTGGCTCACGAAGCAATTATAGCCGGAAAAGTTGCTCCGCACCCCCCCCCCCCCAGAATTCGCTAGCTGCCCACGTATGTGTCTGACCACTTGCTGGCCTCATGAGCACACTGCAAGGACAAGTACATATGACCGGTGCCAGTGTCACATGCCCAGCGAGCGACCAAGGGAGCCTGTAGAACAGTGAGTGGCGGCTAGGTGCCTTATCCAAAATTGGATTTAACGGATTAGATTTAAATTATCTTTGCTAATATCACAGCACAAAATGAAAATAGCGGCTGAAATTTCGTCCTACATGGCTTACATACAATATCTCGGTGTGTGCAAGTTCCAGTAAATTACGTTTAACTGACGCTGCGTTATTGACGAAATGAATTTAAATCTAATCCGATAAATCCAATTTTGGATAAGACCCTAGGACACACTGCCACGGCACTAGGCCACACTGACTGCTCCCCCCTGCTCTCTAGTCGGTACTGCAAGAATGGGGACGACCAGACAGCCACCTAGTGCCGACGGGCAGCACAATATATATAAACTGTACACAATGAAACAAAAGACATGCCCACATAACGAGCCTGTACACCCTTTCTCGACATAGCGGAGCAACAAATACTGCCCTCCCCAAACCCAGCTGGCTGGGGCGGCACAGGGACATTACAGCACAGGAGCAGCACACACAAACGTCACCCTAAAGCCCGGTTCATACTCGTCCTTGTCCTTGTCCTTATGGTTTTGTCCTTAAGCGATTCCAAGAAAACTGCCTAGCTAAATAAGCCAACTTTTGGCATGAATTAAGTTGGGGTCACTTGCAGATTGTATGCAGAAAATTAGCCAGAACGCTTGTGTCACTTATTCACAGTAGCTGACCAAAATTTGTCCTTGTCCCTGTCCCTGTGTCCTTAAGGACAAGTATGAACCGTGCTTTAATCACTCAGTATTTCATTCAATATTGCCCAACAGGCGCTAGTCAGTTATAAGTCCTTAACAGCTTAAAGATGCTTGACCTTGCAGAAATATGGAATGGAATGAATGCAGAAACTTCAACCTTATATACGTCTTTTGGCACGAAATGAACACTAAGGGCCAATTCCTTTACCTGATTAAACGGACTGGACTTATTCTAGTCCGCGGTTTTGGAATGGCGAATCAGGTTAAACGGACTAAACGAGCCAAAATAATTCAGCGGCTTAATTTTAGTCTGACCTCATTTCAAAACTAACACTGGACTAAACGGTTAACATGCACGTTTAACGTTAGCGTGCATAGTTAAGTCCGTTTAGTGATTAGTCTCACTGAAAAGCAGCGCGCTAAAAGATGAGTCCGTTTAATCCGGAGGTTTTGGAATGGCGTTTCTCAGCATAATTTTTAAACCGTTTAGTCCGCTTATAATTAACCCTTTAATCCGGTAAAGGAATAGGCCCTAAGAGTATTTGGTGCTCAGTCGAACAAGCATATATTGACTGGTGACGTTCATGTCTTCTGCCATAACAGAAACAAACAATAATATATACACACAGACTATTGCTGCCTGTACACACATACGGTGGTGGACACAGGACAGCACAGGGACAGCCCCCTGCCCCGCCGGCGCCGCACAACGAGGGGGGCCGGAGAGCCGAGGAACGTCCCGACAGCAACAACAATATACACACTCTCATTGAGCCTATACACCCGTTAGCCAGACAGCTACAATAAGCATACAGCATATAGGACAGGTAAGCCTAGGGCACACTTGTCCGCGACAACCATGCAAGCTAGACCAACACTATGACTGGAGGACACTACATTACCAAGAGTACATAATAGTGTCTCACTCTATATAGAAGAAGAGTGAGACACTCTCCTTCCTGGGGGTCGTTGCACCAACTTACAAATCTCACAATTGTAACAATTGTAAGTGAAAAATGAGATTATTCGTAATGAAATTGCATAATGAATTCGTAACGAATCACCTGATTTTGCACTTACAATTGTTACAATTGTAAGATTTGTAAGTTGGTGCAACCACCCCCTGCCTGTGTTCTAACTTATAGCGCAGGCAGATGCGCTCGTCGTTTGACAGACATGGTCACGGACAAGCATGAAGTGGGCCACACAAAACAAGGTATACAACAAACCACTGGCACTGTTATCATCCGCAAAATGTCAGGAACACAAGATGAAAGGGCTTGGTTGCAAAGCCAACAACGGCCACCCCTTTCCCATGCTGCCTTGCGGGACGGCGGGCACACTTAACCCTACTGAGGTACTGCTGATTTAGGTGCCCCGCAAGGCAGCAGGGAGACCACTCACGTGACCGTGACAGCACTCCTGCCAGTAGCCCGTTTCAGTAAACTCACAAGCCCAAATTTGTGGGCCAGTGAATCGAGTTTCAATAAACACAAAATGCTACCTGTCACAGGCCACAGGCACAGATCACGTTCAACAGGTGACGCACACCATGTGACCGCATGCACGGCTTGCTTGCAAAATAACAGCTTGGCTATTATATACACGTTATATAAATAGAAATGTGCCAGTGGCTTATGGCCAGTGAGCTGTGGCCTGTGCCTGTGAGATATTAAACAGAAATCACAGGCACAGGTTCACAGGCCCACAAATTTGTGGACCTGTCAGTTTATTGAAGCGGTCTACAGGCGGTCCTGAAACGGTCGGGGAGGACAAGCTCATTAAGCATTAGCCAATGGCCCCGAGGAACAATAACTTAGATCTTTAGCAAGCCACTCTTATATATTAAGCGTTCGCTGCATACATGTAACGGGCTCAACATTTTGGCGAGCACTCCGGCCCAGGTTTAGGTTCCCCCCCTCCTTGATCGACTAAAAAGACACCAAATTTTGCAGACACCATTCTGGCATATTTTTAGGCAAAATTTTATGGGGGGGGGCGCGATGAGGGGGCAGCCCCCCCATGGATAAGGGGGGGCGCACCAATTTCACGATAAAACACTATTTTTACAGGAAAAAATGGTTATTATAGTTAAATGTTACGTTTTTATACGTTATTATAGCTACGCTAACCCTAAATTTAGTCAAAAAGGACTCAAAAATCCTACGAACATCTGAAATGAGGGGCTCAAAATGGGGGGGCGCGACCAAAATGGGGGGGCTCTAGACCAAATGAGGGGGCGCCCCCCCACCAAAAATATGCCAGCTATTTTCGCAGAAAGTGCCATTCTTACTAAATTTTGTCACACTTTTCGGGACCCTCCCCCGGCCCTTTGAATTCACCACTCGTTGAAACAGCGAGGCTGTCCTCTCCGACAAAACACAACAATATGTCAATCAATGTATATACAACTCAATGTGCGAGCCTATACACCCATAGTTTACTTGACGTCATATATACCTCAATGAACACAAACATGTATATAAAGCATACAACACAAAAACAGTGGAGCAGAAAGCAAACCACAGCGGACAACACAACGGGGCGACTGGTCTGACCACAAGCCTCAGTGTTGATGTGTGCTGTGATTCTCGCCACTGAAGCGCTGCAAGGGTTGTTTTCGTGCACCCTTTGTCCCTTGAACAATTGCTGCAGCACCACACATGTGCAGCAGAGGAACTGTGGGGGGAGCCGTCGACCGTCGACCGGGGAGGGGGGTGCGGAGCAACTAGCAACGTTTCCTTGCTTCGTGAGCTACCTTCGAAACATTCTGGGGGGGGGGGAGCGGACCTGTTTGGGGGGGGGAGAGGTCGGGTTGGGGGGGCAATGCAGCACACATTCAAAAGTAATTCATCTTGCACACGAAAACCACCCTACCTGATCCTGCGTTCGACAACAGACAGGTGCGCACAAACAACATACACGCCCACAGTGGGTGCCTGTACACCATTCAAGTTTCCGTTCGGGTAACAGCTAATCTAACAGAGACAGCACAC
>JASANF010008270.1:0-2500 GCA_030248245.1 Trissonchulus sp. WLG1_4 | reverse complement strand
ATACGTAGTGTTAATGTATTAGTATATTATGTATATGTTGCAATGCTTTTATTTACCTATATATATATATATATATATATATATATATATATGAGTTGTTGTGTTAATAATTGTTTGAATATTTATGCTTGTTTACTGTTGGGTATGTATGTATCAGAGGATGTAGACGGGGTACGAATATTGTGAATTGCAGTTTGGTATTCCAAACCCCAACTTTCCCGACAAACCGTTTTTTAGTATATACTTATATTATGTATTTTTTGTAAGGGACAGCGTCTCACTGCGTTGTGCTGTGCTTGTGCTACTGCAAGTGGGGGCTCGCGGGGTGTTCTGTCAGCCAGGGTCCGCCTCCCACACCCATCACAGGTGCGAGCCACCGCACCCAAACTGTGCTGTGGAATTTTTCATGTGCTTGTCTCTGTTAAATATAGCTGTTTTACCGAAACAAAAGACTTGAATGTGTTGCAGGCACCCACTGTGGGCGTGTGTGGTGTTTGTGCGCACCTGTCTGTTGTCGAACGCAGGTGGGCGGGTGCGCGTGTGTGTGGCCGAGAGAGATGAATTACTTTGGGATGTGTGAGTACCCCCAAAGCCTCTCCCCCGGCGGGCCCCTCCCGCCCCCCCGGTTCGAAGGTAGCTAGGGGACACGTTCCGTGTCGCCGCGCCCCCTCCCCCGGTGGGCGTCCGACGGCTCCCCCACAGTTCCTCCTGCTGCTGCGCGTGTGTGGTGCTGCAGCAATTGTTGCCGAGGGACAAAAGGTGCCGCGAATTGCGCGGCGCTTCCACGTGGCCGAGATCACAGCACACATCAACACTGAGGCTGGTGGTGAGAACCGTGCCATTGTTTACCGTGTGGGTTGTTTTTACTATTTTATATACATGTTTGGTATAACGTCAAGTAAACTATGGGTGTATAGGCCTATCTGCATTGATTGACATATTGTTGTGTTTTGTAGAGAGAGGAGGCACGCCTCGCTGTTCGAGACGAGTGGTGAATTCGAAGGGGCCGGGGGAGGGGGTGCCCAAAAGTGTGAGGCGAAATTTATTACTACAAAAATCAGCTGGCATATTTTCAGGGGCGCCTCGGTTTTTGGTCTCACCCCCCAGTTTGGTCGCGCCCCCCCTCCCCATTCAGATGTTCGTAGATTTTTTGAGTCCTTTTTGACTAGATTTGGTTTAGCGTCGTGCTGATAAAAACGTAACATTTGACTCCTAATAACCATTTTCCTGTAAGGAGGGGTGGTGTTATCGTGAAATTGGTGCGCCCCCCCCCTTTATCATGGGGGCTGCCCCTCCGCGCCCCCCATAAAATTTTGCCTAAAAAGGCCAGAAATGTCTGTGCGAAATTTGGTGTCTTTTTAGTCGATCAAGGAGGGGGAACCTAAACCTGGGCCGGGGGCTCGCCAAATGGTTAGGCTTATGCAGCGAACGCTTAACGTGGCTTGTAATTATTGTTCCGGCCATTGGCTGATGCTTCATGGGGCTCCTCCCTCCCCGAGCGTTTCAGGACCGCCTGTGAGCCGCTTCGATAAACTGACAGGTGCCACAACAAACCTGTATCCGATTTCTGTTGATGCTGCTCCGCCAAGGCCACAGCTCACTGGCCATAAGCCACTGGCACATTTCTTATTTATATAACGTGTATCAGCCAAGCTGTTATTTTTGCAAGCAAGCGGTACATTTTCATATATACGCATCTACCTGGCCTGTGACAGGTGGCTTTTTGTGTTTATTGAAACTCGATTTGTCACCGAATTTAATTGATCAAAATCGCAGTATATTTAGGGTCTCATGTCCTAGGATGCACTACAGTATTAATGTGCACACAAGGCGGCATGAAAGATATACTAACACGACCTATTGTTCCTAACATTTTGCGATAATAACATGCACATGGTTTGTTGTATACCTTGTTTGTGGCCCCACTTTCATGCTTGTCCGTAACCATGTTGTGTCAAACGACAAGCGCAATCTGCCTGCGCTATAAGTTAGAACACAGGGGCAGGGGTGGTTGCGCCCAACTTACAAATCTTACGATAACAATTGTAAGTGCAAAATCAAGATAATCGTTACAAATTACATTATGCAATTTCATTACGAATAATCTGATTTTTCACTTTACAATTGTGCAATTGTGAGATTTGTAAGTTGGTTGGGCGCCCCCCAGGAAGGAGAGTGTCTCACTCTTCTTTATTATACAGAGTAAACACTATTATGTACTCTTGGTAATATGGTGTAACTTGCAAGTGCGTAGTTTTCGTCTCACTTGCATGTATTCACAGACAGATGTGCCTAGCTTACTTGCATATGCTGTATGCTTATTGTAGCTGTAGGGCTGAGATTTATGTCAAATGAGGCTATATTATATTGTTGTTGCTGTGGTGCCTAGCTCTCCCCGCCCCCCTCATTGTGCACCAGGTGCTGTACTGTGTCCCCGCCACCGTATGTACAGGCATCTCTGTGTCTATTGTTTTTTGCTTTGCTGTTATTATGAACAATA
>JASANF010008268.1:0-13899 GCA_030248245.1 Trissonchulus sp. WLG1_4 | reverse complement strand
TTTGGGTAAGACTGTGTCAGTATAAGAAGCAACAAACTACGTATCCAGTGAGCTAAAGGCACACAGTGTCAATTTAGTATAAAGGACTCTATAAAAATAACAAAGTACATAAATATAACAAACTAGCGCAACAGGGAAAAGTTTTATCTTAAAGTATGAATTTTAAATTTTAAGCTTGAATTTTTTTAAAATTTTTTAAATATACCTAAAAACGCGAGTTGATTTTCGATATATATATATATATATATATATATATATATATATATATTATATAATTTTTTTACACAATCTGAAGTGTTTGTGAAACAGATAAATAGGAGGCACAATAGAATTTTTTGAAAAAAATTCAAAATGTAATTTTTTTGGAAAAAATTGACCAATAAAATGTTGATGTTGAACCCTTAGGCAAAATTAAACATGTTCTTTAATTACGAAAAGTACTAATTTCAGCCACCAAGATTACAGTGAGTAGCTGCCAAAAACACGCCACCTGTTTTCTCTCCGTGTTCAACATTTTTTGGTCACACTTTAGTTTGTACCGTATTTCCTCGAATAGAGCCCCGGGTTTTTATTTTTTCGTGAATGTTCGAATGGGGGTTCTATTCAAGGCAGAGGGTTTATTCGAGGAAATACGGTGCACCGACATATTAATATTCCTAGCAAACATTAGTCATAAATCGAGTAGTTTCAACTGTAGAACTCTGGAATCCGCTTGGCTTTGGCGACAGTGATGGCCGCATCGATGACCGAGACGAAGCAGTTGTCCACCGGCACCGAGTCGAAGAATTGGTTCGACCGAAGCATTTTGTGCACTCGGTCTGAAATTATTGCAGTTGCACCCTAAGGCTCGATTCATACTGACAGTCGTAGTCGGCAAAATTACGAAATAATCTCGCCAGTCGACACAATCTGATCTTGCTATTAGTGGCGTGATTATGTCGTGAATCTACCGACTGAACGGACATACGGCAGGGGTGTTGCGTAGTGGTGGCAATACTAGGTAAAAGTACCTAGTTTACTTAAGTACCTAGTTTTTTAAAACTAGGTAAAAGTACTAAGTACTACCTAGTTTCGTTTTCGGCTACCTAGTTTTACTTTTACCTAGTTTTGTTTTTACTACCACCTAGTTTTTCAAAACTAGGTAAACTAGGTAAATTTTTTTAACGGTTTGGGTAACTTTTGCATGCGTAAGCGTAAAGAAAAATTAACCCTTAGGGTCGATTCATACGGACATTGGGACATACGGGCAAACGGACGAACAGACATCCGACAAAATGAACGGCCATTTGATTCATACTTTCGTCTGTTCAGCCGTATGCCCGCCGCCCGGTTGCCCTTCAGCCGTATGTCCGTTCATCCGTACCAAACGGCACCATTTCACTTTGTCCGTATGTCCGGCAAAGTTACCTAAGTTCAGTTCAACTCTGCCCGAAATTGTTGGGCATACGTACAAACGGACATACGGCTTAAAAGTATGAATCGCACCTTTGTCCGTATGCCGTACGTCCGTATGTCCCAATGTCCGTTTGCTCTAAAAAGTATGAAATATGAATTGTAAAAACGGACAAAATGTCCTTTGTCCGTGTACCCTATGTCCGTTTGTCCGTTTGCCGTAGTGAAGTATGAATCGACCCTTATTTGTGACTAGTCATTGAACCCCCTTATCGGTTTTTAGTGTCTGGTCGTTTTTAAAAGTGATAGTATTTGTACCCTATGCCTATACCTACCAATTTCGAAAAAGACTAACGTGGATCATATCAGCTCACTAAGGGTGGACTCAGGACTGCACCAAATCAGATTAACTGACGATTAGCTTAAACCGATTTAGCTCAGGCTTAAATTCCTTAAATCGGTTTAAGTCCGCTGCTCCAATGAAGATTAGCTAGTGGTGGCAATACTAGGTAAAAGTACCTAGTTTACTTAAGTACCTAGTTTTTTAAAACTAGGTAAAAGTACTAAGTACTACCTAGTTTCATTTTCGGCTACCTAGTTTTACTTTCACCTAGTTTTGTTTTTACTACCACCTAGTTTTTCAAAACTAGGTAAACTAGGTAAAATTTTTTCAACAGTGGATAGCTTTTGCATGCGTAAGCGCAACGAACATTTAACTCTTATTTGTCCCTAATCTTCATTGAAGCCTCTAATCATTTTGTTAGTATCAGGTTCTTTTCAAAAACAAGCACGTTTTGCGAGTAAAGTTAAACTAATTTTCGACACCTAGATTTTGTTGTGACATACTTAGAGCGCCGAGGATATTCTTCGAATATATGACGCGGCAGCAAAACTTTTAACACAGCACTTTTACAAGGCATGACAAACTGCTGCATGTTTGCGTGGTTGCATATTGCTTTCAAATTAAGTTTCAAACACGAGGGATTTTGTGTTGCAAAACACAAACACGAAGGCTAATTTACACGATCGAACTTGCTCCAGACCTAACTTGCTCCGAACCTGGTTCGGGGCAAATTCGGAGCATGTTTGATTGTGTAAACTCCGAGCCAACTTCGAACCTGCTCCGAACCTGCCTTGAAGATTCGAGGCTCCATCAAACTTATATCAAACATAGCATTTAGCAGCCAGTCAGATTGCTTAAAAATTATTTCCAACGCTATAAACATTAGTCTACGTATGTGTCCTGTTCAGTCTCCCACCAGTCTCATATCTCAATTTTCCGGAGTTCATTTTTGCCACCTTCCCCATGTATGCAAAAATAATTCTAAATTGGTATTAAAGTAGTTGTCTGGTTACAGTGGATTGACTTCATATGTATAAAGGCAACAAACTATGTACCGCCCAAATCCAGGGGCCGGGGGGAAGGGTCCTAAAATTCTGGTACAAATGGCACAATTTTAGAGAAACTTTCGGGTATTTTTGATCCATTTACATTGTAATGTTTGTATATATAGTTTCCACGTTTTTGAATCATATGGTATATCGCATTTTTGACGATATAAGCCATATTTGCGATCAATAGTGTCATCCGCGTTTACGTCCGGTCAGAGAGTCACTTTCCAACAGACTAATAACGAGATTCGCAGCCGCAAAATATTTAAACCACGGGTCATGTAGCCATGCCGTACCAGCACAAGGCATGACACAAGGCCTCGCTCGCTATGCCAAGCCAGAGTCAGACTGTCAGGTTCCAAATTAGGCACTGACGATCTCGACATCACAAAACAGAATGCAGACCGCTATTGGCTTGGCTTGCTACTGGCTTTCAAACTTGCAAATTTCTGACGTACTTAATAACAATTTAGGAAACATTGTTGTGACAGGTTTTGTCATGTAATTGTCACTGTATGCAAAATTTGCAAGCACGTGTGTGATGATACGTGCGCTGTGATGATCTGTGTCTGTCAGAATTGCGTGCTGTTGTATATATTGTACGCGCGTGATAAAAATCCAAGCGTAATAGCCATTATAATATAGACTACAGTATATTGACATCGCATAATTAGCACACACCAAGAACAGACACGCACACACATTTAATGTATTTTAGGACCTACCTACTTTTACAATGCAATTATACATAGCACCAAAACATACGTGTTAATTTCAGCGGCTGTATTATAGTATATACGCGGCGGCTGAGGCCGCCGCGTAATAATAGTATTTGTACCCAATGGCCAATACACATTTCCAGAAGGACTATGTGATACCACAGCTAGCTGAGTCTTTCCCCTTTACTTTTCGCCAATAGTTTTACATGCATTATGAAGTTATGCCCACAGGCTATTAACGTACAGCGAAGGTACATGGCCAAAGAAGTTCTGACAGATGTGTAAAATGAACAGAATAGCAAGCTAATTGTATCTGTTACACAGGGTCGATTCATACAGACATTAGGACAAATGGACGTCCGGACAAACTCAACGGCAAAACGGCTGTCCAATTCATACTTTCATCTGTTCAGCCGTATGTCCTTTTGCCCTTCAGACGTATGTCCGGTCATTCGTACTAAACGGCACAATTTCATTTTGTCCGTATGTCCGGCAAGTTAAATTTCGTTCAAATTGCCGAAATTGTTGGGCATGCGGACAAACGGACATACGGCTCAAAAGTATGAATCGCACCTTTGTTCGTTTGCCCGAAAAAGTATGAATTGAAAAAACGGGCAAAGCAGGCTTTGTCTGTGTTTCCTACGTCCGTTTGTCCGTATGGCCTACGGAAGTACGAATCGATCCTTACTTCCAAAGAAGGAACAAAAACAAATGCATTGGAATTTCAACTTAGTTGTTACTGCTGACGGGCTGCATCGCCTGTAAATTCTGATTCGAAATCAGCTAACTGAAGGCTGTCTGATGATTGTCAGTGTCTACAAATTGATCTTGCCCGTGCAAGAACCTAGCCATCAATAAATGACTTTGGTAGCTGCGATTAGATTGCTTTGCAGCGCCGACATTGTACTGTATATGAGCTGTTATAAGTACACCTGCAAAACAAACGGTTTATCGCTTGGTGAGACTTTTGAGCCAAATGGTTAATGCAGCGGAATATTAGAACAGCATTGTTTCTGCACGCAGTAAGAACAGTTGAGATTAAACTGTAGAGTAGGTGTACAAGAAGGGTGAAAAGAGGCATTTGGAAAAAATCATTTTTTTGAAAAAATAAATTCAAATTTTTTTAATGATGATGCTCTTGTCCTAAGATGCGGGGGAGTCTTCTGGAACGAGTTTTTATCTTTAGAATCGTTAAAAATTATTTCAAAAATTTGTATTGTTTGTTATCCTTAGATGAAGGCGAAAAATAAATTTCATTGGTAACAAAATTATGACAATAGGTTCAGTAAATTTTCTTTTCCGGACTAGCGGGAGTAACGGAGACTTATCTTTTGAAAAAAATTCTCAGGTCCGGACATACAAAACAATATTATATACTTGTCTTATACTAGACAATACTAGGAACTGATACTTAACTTACTATAGGGCTACCTATCTAACTTTTTAGGCCAAACTTCTGCTTGCCTTTAGACAATTTTTCTAGACAATTTGAAGCACACCAAGAGAAGAATAAGTCGAAAAGTGGTTATAGTCATACTCTTAAGCTTCAATTACTAGGTAATGGAACAGAATATATTTGATAACTTGTATAGTAACGGTTAATAGATGATAACGTCAATTTAAAAAAAACTAGGTACTACCTAGTTTTGGCAAAGTACTACCTAGTTTTTTCACAAAACTCGGTAAAAACTAGGTACTTTTACCTAGTTTACCTAGTTTTGCGAAATTTTACTTTACTTTACCTAGTTTTGAAAAAAACTAGGTTGCCACCACTAAGATTAGCCCAGTTGGCGCTTAAGATTTAGTTGAAAACTGAGGTTTAGTTGCGATTTAATTGGGAATTAACTAAATCGATTTAACTGGAGTTTAGCTCAAGCTCAGACTTAAGTTAATCCGATTTGGTACAGTCCACTGTTACCTAGTCTTAGTTACTTTTCCCCAAACTGACAAAACTGACCTAATATTTACCGTTTTTATTTCACTGCTTGGCTGAAAAGCACTAATTTCGACAATTTTCGGCCAAAATTTAGCTTACACAAAAATTAGTAATAAATACCGAATTTTTTAAAATTTTAGTCTAAAATTTTGCTGACGGGACCTTTTCCCGTCTATTACCCTTAGCAGGACCCCCTCCTTTCCCTGGAACAAAATTTTAGGGCGGGGTCTTTTACCATATTCCCACATAACTACATGCGTGGTTCAACATGCAAACATACAAATTTAGAAATTTATTGAATTATTAATTCAGAAGTAGGCTTAGGGAAAAGCTACTTTGTTGGATAGTGTTTGACTATTTATGCAATTTTTAACCTTTTTGGCGATTTTTTGTAAAATTTCGTACAGTGGCGGGCCGCGGGCCTTGAATTTTGCGGGGAGGCCGGGCCGGGCCGACACCTCGAAAATGTGGGCCGGGCCCTCGGCCCGCCCTCGCCACCGGTCCGCGAAGGAACTCTAGTCATAGATACTTAATCGACTGTTTATGATCTGCCCACCATTCATTTCTCTATCGATTATTGGTTACGCAATCTCTCCACGACGCACGTAGTTAGAGCAAAGGCCAAACAGCCAGACGGTGTGAGACTAAGGTTGCCTAGAGAGAGATACTCTAGACATTAAAGCGATAAGGGGGGAATCAGCATTTCAAATCTTTATTTTTTTAAAAAATAAATATATGTATACTTCTATCTTTTCCACGCTGCTTTATCTTGTCCTAAGATGCAGGGACTACGGACTAGGGACTAGAGAGTCATCTAGGCCACACTTCTGCTTGCCTTTGATAACTTCTTAAGACAAATTGAAGTTAACTGAGAAAATAATTAGTTAAAAAATGGTTAAAACTATACTCTCAAGTTTCAATTACTAGGTAAAGGATCAGAATATAACATATGTACACAGTATCGGTTAATAGATGATAACATCGATTCAAAAAAAATAGGTACTACCTAGTTTTGGTAAAGTACTACCTAGTTTTCGCACGAAACTCGGTAAAAACTAGGTACTTTTACCTAGTTTACCTAGTTTTGTGAAATTTTACTTTACTTTACCTAGTTTCGAAAAAAACTAGGTTGCCACCACAGTGTTGCGGCTCCTATTTTTCCTATTTTTTCGACCCCCTCCTATTTTTTAAGAAAAATTCCTATTTTTTTCTATTTATTCAAATTTTCGTAGAAGCATGGTTTTTTGGGCTAAATACGGGGCAAATGCTCACGATTTTGCATTTTTGCTCACCAAAATCGAAAATTTGCTCAAATTCTGCTCTCCGCTCCAAAGGATCTCCCCTTCTGTTTTTAGGTCTGATCAGAAAAAAATTTCCGATACGTCACCAGTTCACCAAATTTTGCCTAAAAATGAAAAAAGTATCCATTTTTCCTGGGACTGCCGCCCCTTGCTTGACCCTCACAACTTTGTGGCTTCCTATTCCGTGCTATTATCTTTCATCAAAGCCTATGCATGTATACACGAGTGTACCTTAATGCTGAATTTACTTGTGTACTACAACTATATACTGTCTAATATGACGATCCCCCTTTTGTTTTCATTTCTGTCTGCAAAAATTTTTGATGCGTCTCCAAGTGACGAATTCGGCCTAAAAATCGCGATTTTTCGCAGAAGTACGCAGACGCATTTTTTGCTGGGGGTGGCCGCCCTAGACGCCTGACGGCGGCAACTCTGTGCATTTGTCTTTCATGACATCATGCGTACATGGGTGCATTGTGTACAGTTTATTATATAAAATAAAGAAAAGAAATTAGAAAGAAATTTCGTTAGACCTGGTGGCCTGAAAAGTTAGGCCTGAAAATGCTAACATTTTTAAATTTTATCTTAATTATGTCACCTGCGAGTCTCCGACCCCTGTTTATTAGTGTTACATGCAGTCGGTGTGATGAGACATGGAAGGAAATGTGTCCCATCGACAGTCAGTACTCAGTAGTCAGTAGAAACATCAAGTCACAAAGTTGCACGAGTCCGGGCTTAGGGAATCTAACAAAGTCGGAGAAATTTTCAATTTTTAGGCCAAATTTGGTCGATTAAGTACGTATGGGAAATATTTTCCGACTAAACCACAAAAATCAGCGCATAGACCTTTACGAGTTCACCTCCACTGCTTCAACACTTTTTCACAATTTTGCGAAAAGGTTTGAAAATTTTTCACAATCATCAAATTTTTTTCGCAAGTGCGAACGTTTTTGCGCAAAAAACCCAGTAATTATGCTATATTTACTTGTGTAATACACTGTGTGATGTGACTTTACCATCTTTTGTTTTAATTTTTCTGTCGGAAAATATTTCCGACACGTCTCCAGTTGAACAAATTTGGTCAAAAACTCGGAAACATCGACATTTTTTTTCTGGGGGCGGCCGCCCCCAGACACCTGCAACTTAGTGGTTTAGTGACGCCTTTGTAAGGCGTTTTATAAGTGGTCAAGTTGCCAAAAGGTGCATTCTAACCCATTAAAAAAATTTAAAAGTCATTCTCCCTCCACCCTGAAATTTTTTCTGGGTACGCCACTGCTAATATGTGTCGTTTTTTGCGAAGTCCATTCAACACATTTCAAAAAAAATCTGCCCCACTGAGTGACGTTATTGGTATCCTGTGTTTTGACGAAAAACACAGCAGTTTACTGATACACGTATATATATATGTACAATATTTCGGTAATAGTCCACAAAAAATTCCTATTTTTTCCTATTTTTTTGGTCCGAAATTCCTATTTTTTTCCTATTTTTCTCTGGGAAATTCCTATTTTATTTCCTATTTTTTCGTGAATGGGCCGCAACACCCCTGATACGGCTGTTAAGTATGAATCGACCGTAACAGAAGAAGAGTGAGACGCTATGCTGCCAACCTGTGATAGAACGAAGGCACTTAGGCAGATGTGCTCGTCGTGATTAGCCTACTTGTTTTAAAGTTTTCGTAAACAAGTAGGTAATAATAATAATAAGGTATAGGAATGGCTAATTAGAAGCGACCGGCTTTGCTGATTGGTCAGACGGCGGCTGTAAGTATATTAAGATCATGTCGTGTAAAGCAACAAAAGCGTTTGATTTTCATTTTACCGGATATACGGACAAAGTGAAAGAAGGTAGTAGAGCCTTATTGTTGGGATGAACGGACAAAAGTATGAATCGTTTTTCCGTATGTCCGGATTATCGTACAGAGTAACGGACGCATGATTAGATCGACCCTAAAGTTACAACAATAATAGTCCAGCTGGAGCACTCACGTGTTATTCCGGCGAAGTAGACATCAATCCCGACGCCAGCCATTTCCTCATAAGTCTAAAAAGCAGAAATTTATAGGTATTCGGATAAGTATAAACGGAGATTTACCTAGGGGCCATTCCTGATCCTTACTTGATCAAACGGACTCGACTAGACTAAAGTCTGACCAGAAATGGCTGAACCCTGAGACGAAACAGGTGGTATGATTTTTGTGAATAAGACTAGGGCATGGGGGAGACACCTAGTGAGGCAATGAGGCAGTCTGACTTGTTTCAGTGAGCCGACTCCCATGACGTCGACGTAGCCGATGGCAGAGCAGTCCACGATCACGGCCTTGGGCTTGTACACGTTAGACTAGACTAGACTAGACTAGGGCATGGGGGAGACACCTAGTGAGGCAATGAGGCAGTCTGACTTGTTTCAGTGAGCCGACTCCCATGACGTCGACGTAGCCGATGGCAGAGCAGTCCACGATCACGGCCTTGGGCTTGTACACGTCCAGTTGCAATGGCTGATTGGACGCGTCTTCCTCTTTTTCGTCATCAAGCATGTTGTCTTCACTCACGCTAACTTCGATTCCGCTCCCGTGGCTATTCTGAAAAATGTTAAATTTCAGTAGTCTCTATATCTTGGTGCCTCATTTCATATTTGAAGAATATCCTCCGCACAGCAAGCATGTCGCAACGAAATCTAACCAAAGTTAATTTAACCATACCTGCTGGTAGTCGTCTAAGAAGGATAAACTATGTAATTCAAAATTATATATTTTACAAACCGAAAAAGCGCCACCATTTTTCACTCCAGCTCGTTTGGCAGCCTTTTTCAGCTCCTTTCTAATCTTGATCAGATCGATTTTGCAGTGCTGCTGTAGCGCCTCCCGAAATGCATCCCCGTTGCCATAGAAGATCGGAGCATCAAATCGAAATATCTTCAAATCCGACGATTCTCGAGCCTAAAATCCAACATCAATAAAAGACGTATGTCAAAAATGAAAGAAGTTAATTTAATCGTGAGGTTACAAAGTTGCAGTTTTTTACCGGTTAATACTAGGTAAATAACACAACATCAGCTAAAGTAATGTAGGTAATGTAAATGAAATTTGATCGGTAACTGTGTTTCAAAGTAGCCCAAACTGCGTTCTGCAAAATTTAGGCCATCTACAATCAATATAATTTTGTTAAACGCACAAAACATAAGTTTGGACAAGCATAGGTATACCTTCTTACCTCCTTGGTCGAAGTTCGAAAGATGTGAACGTACATTGTATCGTTCTGCCCTGAGGAAAAGCTCCGTATCAGAAATGCGAGCTATGGCACCGGTTCCGGCTCTAAAACAAAACCTGACTAAAATCTGAGCAAAGTGTTAAACCATTACCTACGCAATTATTGATATTTCACACGTATACGATCATTGAAACTTGAAATTACATTCCAAACCGCTGCTAATGGTTCTCGTCACGTCATGGCCTCTATGTAATTAACCGTGCTACAAATCTCTGATACGTGCTGCTCTTCTAATCACTTAACTCCCAAGAGTGCACTCAGAGATTTGTTGCACTCTCCGAATACACGATAAGCATTGGCGAATTCGACGCAGCGTGCACTCAAAGATTTGTCGCACGCTTGCTAGAAGTAAGAAAGAACCTTAAAAAGAACGGAGAGAATCGAACTATTGCGCAACAAATCATCAAGATTCTTAGTCATCCATCGTAACCACTCGACCACGGCTGCTTCAGAACTAGTTAGTTAAAACCCAAGTTGTGATAAAATTAATGTGCGTTAAAACCCAAGTTGTGATAAAATTAATGTGCGTACAGTGTGAAGGGCTGTTGTAGTCTCCTTTCAGTTACATATGTAGGCTTGCTCATACACACCAGTTACTTAGCTGTTGTAGTCTCCTTTCAGTTACATATGTAGGCTTGCTCATACACACCAGTTACTTAGCTGTTCCGTATCAATAATAATTTCATTTAATAATTATTCTGCGCATTAACTTCTAACTCTAACTTCTAACTCAATGCTGTCATTCAAACATTTGCCATCCAAGGTAGCGTAGCCGAGTGGTCTACGGCCCTGACTCAGGATCTGGTAGTCTGGTAGTCAGATGTGCGTAGGTTCGAATCGTACCGCTACCGTACTTTTTGTTTTTCACCGGTGTTAAGGCCATGTGACAAGTCTGTTGTAGCATGGCTAGCACTGAAACTCAGTTATTAGTATGCAACTCTGCTTGGAAAGCCCTCGTACAAAGCACTCGTGCTTTCCACTCGGAGCTGCGCATCGTGCATACAAATATCTGAGTGCACTCGCAGCCATGCTACAACCCTTACTTAACGTGTACACGCTGGCTAGGCTAGCGTGTACGCGGTTACACGCGTGTACGCGGTTAGCTTCATGTCACCGGATCCAGCCCTAGTTTTAACAGAGAGACTGCCAACGTACGATTGAGATCTAAAAATGACCGTAACAATGGCGTAGAGAACTCCAACAGCCAAACCCAAAGTTACATCCAGGATGAATGTCGCCAGAAAAGTCACCATCCAGATCGACTGAAACAACCAACGAACTGTTATTAGACCTCAAGTAAATATGAAGCCTTAATTTGCATCACAACTAAAGTCTGACCAAAAATTGCCGATCTTAAGACGAAACAGTAAAGATGGCTTGATTTTTGCTACTCACTGTATATATTCTTCATGCTTGTAATTCGTTCTTCTCGTAATAAATAAACGTGTTTTGTTGTCTCTCAGTGTCTTATGCAAAACTGGATCTATCGGATTAGATTTATCAATATTTCGTCCACAACGCAGCGTCAGTTAGGTACACGTAATTTGTTGAAATTTTGACCACACCGAAATAATGTATGTACACCGTTTAGGAAGAAATTTCAGCCGGCTGGCGGCTATAATTTTGTGCTGTGTTATTAGCAAAATTAATTTAAATCTAATCTGTTAAATCCAATTTTGGACCTTAGTGTCTAGCATTTTTAGTCACACTTAGTTTCAAAGTATTAATTGTTTGTTTGTTAAACAAACAAAGTCGTAATAAAAACAAGGAACAAGACCATTCCTTACTGGTTCGTGTCTGCAATGCATTTGTCCGTAAGCAGCTGTACAATAACTGTTGTGGGTAAAAACGTAAATTTGTGGAATCGAACCATCTCCACGAAAATTATGTCATTAAGAGCTATCCAGTATTTATAGCAGTTGGCAAAGCTTTTGTTTGTGGACAAATAGACACTTTTATGAGCAAATATGAATACAAGAAACCACACAAACGCACAAAGTCCATTTTCGAAACCCTCCAAAGATGCGGCAACTGCTGAAATTGCATGAACAATCCTTTCAGCGCTGTCAAGATGATGGACGATAAAACGCACTGAAAATAAATGAGATAGATAGCGATAATCGAGCATCAACACGTAGCGATTTATTGAAAGTAAGTAAGCTAGTTTGCCTGTTGAAATATAACCCGTTTGTGCTCACAATCTGACCTCGTGCACTTAGTGGCTTGATTGTTTCGGGATGCCGTTTTGTCGGGCAGAATAATAAGCTGATTAAGACCTTAGAACAAATTCAGTAGTAGGCTATAACATAACACCAAAACCAATGCTAGCCTTACCACAGGCAAATCCTTGAACAAATGCCCAACCCAGTAGAGAACCACGAAAACAACACTCGACGCTACTAGACTGGCTATCTGAAAACAAGCATAAATTGGCTTTGCCTTCCAAGTGCAGAGTACTAGTATATTCATACAATATATGTATGTACAGTCCTGAGTCAACCTACCTAGCTAGATACGTATGTGTAAAAACCTCTGCTAGCTGTGACCTTCGACAAAAGGTCACTCTAAGTTCACTCTAGCTAGGTTATGCAATAGAGTCTGATGGCCACTCGCACTCACACGCACGAAAGACACTATTTGAGGCCAGGACTGTATATGCAGTTTTATTTCAACAAGCAGCAATTTTATGCAAAATTTAAGTGAGTTGAGTTGAGTTGAGTTTTGATCTATGGTCAAAGCAGAATTGAAGTCATGACCAACAGTCAGTGCAACATATAATCGGTAGAACAGACATCAGCTGGAAGAAGTCCCTTCAAAGGAAGATTGACCTGTCGCTCACATTTTTTCAACTTTTACAAAAATTTTTTGGTATTTTTGTAAAACGTTTGTAAATTTTACGTCGAATATAGTTTCAAATAATTATGTTGAACAACAATTTCCCTATCTTCTGAAATAAAAAAGAAAAAATGGTGTAGAGGATCGTGCCTGGGACTTTTTGTGTGGACTTGGAGAATGCTTAATAACACTGCACCCAACAGAATCCACAACTCTGGCAGCCCCAATTATTATTCTTTTCTTATTAAGCCGTTAACATTTTTTTAAACAATGCAGGGATTAAACGATAAAACTTGATCGGCACCTCGCTCACGTGGCCAAGTCGATGCCAGATTTAAACGTAGTCCTTTTAAATCTACCTCATTCAACCCACACACGGTTTTCTGAAGTACACCATGGTTTAAACTGCCTCAAGCTTGGTTTATACCTGTCCGTGTTTGCGTCTATAAGCCAGTACAGACTCATAGTTGTAAATGCAATCGGTTTGTATCTTCCAGTCTAGCTCATGCACCCGAAATTAGTCTCTGATTGACGAAGTTTTGTACAGCAACTACTTAAACATTTAGCTTAGAGAATAAACTACACTGTAATAAACGCGTACTCGAGGTAACAGTAAAAATGTTATGCCACAATAATTAAGATTTTCTGGTTAGAAAGTTGTTTTCAAATATATTTGAAACTGCCGTCAAGGTGCGGTTTACTTAGTTTTGGGATGACTTTTTCTTTTTGGTTGCTGCTTGTTTTGAATAATTCTGGAACTATTTAAATTCATTGGATAATTGCAGCGTCAGTCAATAAAAATATGTTTAGGGCTTTAAAGAACAATAGAAAACGACTAATTTGGCCATTTCAGCCCTACAGTAAGCTAGCTATCAATAACAAACCGAAGCTAGCTGGCTGGCCGCCTGGGCCAGCTCACACACGGTCACATAATGTACAAAAATTACATACAAACACGCACACAAATTTTACACAGTGAATACATGTAAGACGTGCAATTTACGTAGAGCAAAACAAATGTAAAGTCCTGTCGCTACCTCAGTAGCGACAGGAAA
>JASANF010008267.1:0-24890 GCA_030248245.1 Trissonchulus sp. WLG1_4 | reverse complement strand
TCCCAAGATGACCGGGGAGGAGGACGCTGAAAATTTGGGCAAATTTTAGAAAAATGACATTTTTGGCGAAATTTTTAGACAATTTTGTAACATTTGGGGTAATTTTGGTCGATCTGGAAGGGGGAGGGTCCCAAAATTTGGCGAGGCACTCCCAAAATTTTGTCTACCCAAACTGCTGCCGTTCTAGCTTGTTAAATGTGCCACTAAAAGCATGATTTATTTTCAGGCACATATCCCTACGTGACGAGTAGCAACTGTACCGTGGGCGGCGTGCTAACGGGACTGGGCATTGCGCCGCGCAGCATTGGAGATGTTTTCGGAGTGGTCAAGGCCTATTGCACTCGCGTGGGCGGGGGCGTCTTCCCCACAGAACAGAATAATGTTGGTGTTAAAAGTTTTTTTGCTAGTTGACACTTGACACTTTTATACCTTGTTTGAGTGAAAAGTTTGGCATTCTGATCTCATCTTTTAGCTCCAATGTTGTAGTCGCAGGCTAAAACTAGTAGTATTTGGACATTATGACCTGTATTTGTGTGTATGTCACGGTGTGTCATTTTTGCGTTGAAGTTGCAGAAAGGTGCATGTTAAACAATACAACAAAAATTCGAGAAGTCATTTCCCCCTTGAAATTTTTTGTAGTTTTGTGAAACATCAGTCTGCTACGTTTAGATACTATTGAGATGCTACAAAGTGGCAATATTGGGGTTTGTGGTTCTATATTATGAACTACTCGAACATGAAACCGATTAAATGCTAATTCAGCCTTGACCCTGTAGTATTTTAACTACTCGCATATTAAACGGATCAACTCTTATCCGTTTAATCTAACCTGACCTGCTCAAGGGTGTCACTGATCAAATCTAAAGTCTGGCATGTCCTTTGTAAGTATCCTTTGGCGATTCCTCATTTGGATTCGGAGCTCATCTCCGTTACAAAGCTCTGAAGAGGAAGGTCACTACAGGGGTCCGTGTGGGGAACTATTAATTTAGTGGCTGCCCCCTTACCGTCACTTTGTAATAATGATTTAATAACACTTTTTTGCAATTTAACCTGGTTTTTTTCGCCAGGAAGCTTTGGCAAACTGCCTGGGACGGCATTGTATGTAGGTAGCAGCTCGTACGGCGAAACTGAAACTGTTTTGATTTAAGGTGGTAGTTGCGTTTTCGAGGTTTTTGTGATTTATATGTAAACTTTGCGCCACCAGTACTCAAGTTATAAGTGACGCCTGAGCATAAATTTTTGGGACAGTATTGTAAAGGTCAAAATCCCCAGGCATGTCTCTCACTTTTTTGAAATTTCACCTGTGGACATTTAGGGTTTTAATTACAAGAAAATATCTAAAATTTTCGGTGCGTTTGCTTTTCAGCTAATTTCTCGTAAATTGACTAGTTAGTAAAAAGTGGGGGACATGCCTGGGGATTTTAAACATGTCAAAAACCTTACCAACTTTCAGCCCCAACAGGTAATCGTATGATTCAGAGCTGTGGCGCAAACTTTTTGTAAAAAATTTTAATATTTTGGAAAGGACCTTTCTTTAGTCGCTTATACTGGAAAGAAAAACAAAGGTTAAATTTCAAGGCATGGCATACATTTAGGAAAAATATTGTTCTACCTAATGCAAAAGACCGCTTGTGATTTGAATTTGTAAACGCTGAGCTATGGCTTTTTAAAAAAACACCTAAAAACGCAATTACCCCTTAATCCGAAACATTTGACGGATCAAAAAGTTCTCACCGAACGTGATCTGTGACAGTTTGGTTCAGAAAAGTTCTAAGCCAACTAAGATGCTGCAAAATTGAAAAACAAAAACATAATATAATACTTGGCTGCATGACTGTGTTACGTGAAACATAATTCAGATTTATGTAAATAAAGTCATAAGGAAATTTTTTGCGTTTAAAGGGAAAAAAACGGTCAATTATTGGGGACGCATACGAAATTTTTCAAATTTTGGATCTAATTTGGTGAATTGGAGAGTGTTATAAAAAAATTCTTCCTAATTTATTTTTTATCGGTATTTATCTTTTTTCTACCGATTAGCAAATTGACTAAAACGACCAAAAAAGTTTTAGCAGACTCTCAAAAATTTTCGCCAATGCTAACGTTTTGGCCAAAAAAACCCCAGAATTTAATACAAAAATTTGCCGATAGCAGTGCATATTGTGCGAACAATGAACATTATACTATTTTTGGCCGACCGAAAACATCAGAGCTAAATTTGAGCTCATAATACCCAGAACAATAAGCCACAAGAATGCAGGGATCCAAGAGCGAAACCCTCAAATACAAAATTACAGAATTTTTTACTTTATAAGCCAACCTTGGTCAAATGAAGACGTATCACAAATTTTTTCGAGCCGAGAAATTATATAAATGCAAATCACGTCAGAAGCAGAACGTCACATGAGATACATGAGTGCACTAGGTAGGTATATAAATGTATATACTCGTGTACACATACAGAGGCTTTAATGAAAGTTAATAACAAAGACTAGTAAGCCACTATGTTGCAGGGGTCTGGGGTGGAGATTTTTCAATTTTTTTAGGCCAAATTTGGTCAAATCAGCGTCAATATTTGCTCAAAACCTTTCGTCAAAGCTTCATCATTTTTATTTTCTGAACGTCATTTTTTTTAAGTTTCATTTCTGCAAATGACGCCATTTTTGATTAAAAAAACCCTGTTCGTGAGCCACCAATTTTGCTCCTGAGCCACAGATTTTTTCTTTGTGAGCCACTGATTTTGCTCCTGGACCGCCGATTCTTGCTTCGTAACCTACATTCAAAAAAATCTGGGGGGGGGAGCGAACCTGTCTGTGGGGGAGCGGTGTCGGGTTGGGGGGAGCAATCCCCCCACGCCCATGTATGGTCATTGCTATTCGGATTAATCTAATTTTTAATCCGGTTTGAGGAGATTGGCCGCAAGCTGCAGAGCACGGGGCGAGAGGTGGGCGTGACGACCGGCCGACCCCGCCGCTGTGGCTGGCTGGACATGGTTTTGCTCAAGTATTGCCACATGATCAATGGATTCACCGGGTGGGTCACGGGGTCGAGGGTCAGCCACATATTATGTCTGTTTAGCCAGCAGATTTTCGAAATAATTACAACACAAGTTGATATTGCGCTGTAAACAAATGACGGAGCCCTGAGACAAAACAGATGGCTTGATCTTTGTGACTAATCAGTGGAATGTTTACAGGCACATTCATTTAATGTCAGTAGTGAATTGTAGAACTTGTTTTACTCTTGAATCTTGATGACTGAATTTAGTTCTTTACTTAGCTAAATCATGTGTTTCGTTTTCTGTCGGGGTCCAGCAATTTTTGGTGAAACTTTCAATTTTGTACAAAATCAATGACAGAAAGTAATTGTAGTGAAGCTTGACACTAATTCTCACGTCAGTTCTACGCGAATAATAGTGCACAAGCTAGCGTGCTATCATTTTATCATTATGCTAATCCGTTTAACTCGATTAATCTAAGTCTAATACCCGGATTAATTTAAACAATCTAATCTATTCCTTTTTTCCTGTCGGAATCGCAATGCCGACAGGTCTTTACGCTGCTTCTTGCAGCGTACTTTGCGTACGTTTTGACATTTTGATTAATGGGCAGTCCGACTTTTGTTATTCTAGCCGGCGTAGTTGTCAAAATTTGTTTTGTTAGTCGTTAAGTTTGATGTACTATATTGTACATCGGCCACTGGCGTATCCAGAAAACAATTTCGAGGGGGAATGATTTTTTTTTGAAAGGTGTTAGAACGCACTTATTGAAATTTTAACGCAAAAAAGGACACATTAGCATATTTTGTTTAAAAAGCATACGAATTTATTGACCAGAGTGGCATCAAACTAAAATTGAAGCTCAAAACGCCGAAAATTTCAAAACTGTTGGGCCGGAAAAGGTCCAGAAGCTAACAAATTTGAAAACTGAGATTTTTGACATTATGAGCTGCAGATTCACAAAAAATGTCATTTTTGCTACAATAAAACAACTAAAACGATATATACACTAAACTTCTTGGGGGTCACGTGAGCCGGAACCTCGTACAGTCAGTAGGTCACCTAGGTGGGGGTAAAAGTACTCGCGGGGGGACTCCGCCACCACAGGTTGGGACCAATGCCCCCCAAGTATATAACCTCTGAGAAAAAGACCCGGGAGGTAAACTAACGAGAAAACAAGTAGTAAAAAGAAACACGAAAACGAATTAATTGGCTCCAGCTCCGCCAGGGTTGGCCAGCCAAAAATTTAATTAAAGAAACGTGGCAACTAAAATTGTAAGGCGACAGGCATAAACTTTGCGAAAGTGATAAAGGCAGCAGATAATTTTGCATAAGATTGCTGCTTGTTTGTTTCAGCATCGCCCTGACCAAATTGGATGTTCTGGACGACTTTGATGAGATCAAGATCGGGGTGAAGTATGTGGTGGATGGCCGGGAGCTGGACTATGTGCCCTGTAAGTCACAATCCTGAGCTCGGTTGTCACAAACATAATGGGGGGGGGGCTCCGGCCAAGTTTTCGGGATCCTTCCCCCCTTAAACATACCCCAAATTTTTAAAACTTTGTTAAATTTCCCAAAAAAACTGCCCTTTTTATCAACTGCCCAAATTTTCGGGACCTTCTCCCCGGCTCCTTGATTTTCAATTGTGGGTCCCCCTCATACATTATGGTTGGTAGTCACAAAAGATACTTATCTGTGGTGTTTGCAGTTTAACACCAAAATTCTTGCAAAAAGTGTTCAGCTGTAGCTTACACTGTGTATGTAGCAGATTCTTTTCGAATAACGCTCTCGGACCTCCCCAATTTGCCCTATATGGTTGACTAAAAATGCTTAAAAAGCGAAAAGTCGAAACAATTTTAGGGAATAATTTATTGGAAATTTCCGCGTTTTTGTGGTGTCAAGTCAAGTCCCCCATATTTACGTTTTGCGAGCTCCCCAAATTTTCAAAACGGTCATAAATGAGGTTGGGGCGGGGGCTGGGGGAACCTCCCGCAAAATTGAGGGGCCGGGTGGAGGGCACCCGAAATTTGGGCAAAATTAGTAAAAAATGGGACTCTTTCAGAAATTTCCCAAAAATTTTGCAAAATTTGGGGTATTTTTGTCGATCAGGGAGGGGAGGGTTTCCGAATGTTGTCGGAGGGGCCCCCAAAATTTTGACCCCGTTACATGTATGTGAACATGTATCACCAAGAAAGCAAGTTATTGTTTTGTTGATGTTGTTTTTAGCGTGCACGTCTGACCTGGCCAAAGTGGAGGTGGTCTACGAGACGTTTCCGGGCTGGAAGCAGAGCACCTCCCATCTCCGCTCCTTCCCAGACCTGCCTTCCAGAGCTCAGGAATACGTGCAGAGCATTGAGCACATGCTCAGTGTGCCAGGTGCGCAAGAGTACATGACAGATGATAGTGTCTCACTAGTAGAAGCAGTGGTAGGCCTTAGCGTCAAGAGTGCATAAAACTGTCTCAGTAGCAGGGCAGTGATTGGGCTTAGAATCAAGAGTACATGATAGTGTCTCACTAGCAGAAACAGTTATTAGACTCAAACTCATATCCTCATGAGTATTTTATGATACTATCAGACTATCTCAGTCGTGGTATCAGAAGCGGTTGTTGTGGTTAGCGTCTTGAGTACATGATAGCCTTTTATTACAGTTTTTTAGGCTCAGGGCTCTGTGAAAAAGTACTTGATAGTGTTTCATTAGTACTAATAGTTGTATTAAGTAAGGGTAAGGTTATCGTTATATTAGTGTCAAGAGTGCTTATTTTTATAACGTACGTCGTGTGGCTTTGTGAATCTAGAGTAAATTGATTAATTTTGGTTTAGATAGAATAAATGGAGGATTAACTCAAAATTTATTATGATTAAATAATGCAGAATTTTTTAATTCAATCTAGATTACGCTAATATTAATATGATTATGTTTCAGTGAGATGGATCGGTGTCGGGAAGGATCGGGCCTCTCTGATCAGGATTAAATGAGTCATCGTAACTGCTGACTCAGTGGTCATTGCAAAAGTGGGGGGGTTCAGGACCTCAGAGTGGGGGGACAGTTATGTGGGCCCCCGGGAAAGCTGTCTTAGGGGGTCTTGATTGTATTTGGATGTAGCGTATTAGATTTAGATTTAAAAAAATTAAAAAAAAACACGGCTTGTGACTGAAGTAGCAAGCTGAAAATTTTTTTATTGCTTAAAACTTGCATTTTTTTGTGTTGAATCAATTTTTTTGAGCCAAGTTAATTTGTTTAAAGTCTGACAAACAATAGTTACACAAAAACGAAACGAAAAGATAACGAAACATGTGATTTCGTTATGAAGAATAAATTTTGACAGTGAAAGAGTACAGCAAGTAGTCACAGAAGACACGCCACTAAAATAAGTATATAAGTGGCACAGCTTTTTTTGTCGGACTTTAGTGCAGTGTTTTCTAATCGAACAAATTTGATTTTATTACCCCCTTCGCCTTCGGTTACCGTCTTTTCCCATTTATCATCACGTCTGTGTATCACTGCTTTGCTTACAACTGTACTATTAAGTATATAATAATATCTAATTAATATTTTAAGACTTTCTTTTATGGTATAATTGCTTTTTAATACTTTCTCTCTAATATTAGTGCTTTAAACTAATTTTAGTGTTTTACTAATACCTAAATGTATTTTCTATTGTACTGTTAATACATAATGTAGATACAGAGTATAAAGTGTTGACAAAATTGAAAATATTTTTATTGTGTATTTTTCTGTTAATGAAAAAAACATAACGTTTAATGAAACGTTAAGTTGAAACCGGCTGCTGAAGTCTGAAAAATAATCTACTAACCCTAAGACGAAAGTATATAAATATCACTTTTTACACAAAAAAACACTATTTTGATTATCAAGAGTATATAGTAAGTCGTAACACAAATCACGCCACCTGTTTTTTCTCAGGGCTGAGTTTCAGATTGTTGTGTATGTTTGTAACTTTTGCATGCGTAATCCTTGAAGCGGTGACGATTTTTTTTGACTTTTGTGTTTTTAAGCTAAGCGTGTTTTTTTAGATTCTATGTACGTTCTGGAGTATAATTAGGAAGATGATGACTTATATTTTTTGGGAATTCTTAAAGTGGGCGATCAGAAGATATTTTGTACCTGTTGTATGACAGTTGTGACGGTTGCACATTTTCAGGTTTGTCTTATTTGACCTTTGATTAGGCTATGTATCTTCTTTTTCTTGTCTGATCACCCGCTTTAACTTACCCATGTTTTGTACGTGCCATACTGAGACCTGTGACACCTATATAAATTCGTATAAACGTGGTGGGCAGTAATTGTGCCATTGTTTATCTGCCATTATTGGCATCTGGCCGTTTGTTACAAAATTTTGTAATGATCTGTTTAATGTCTGAAGGTTCTCTCGATTAGTTTTTTGTGCTCTTGTCTGTCATGTGACTGTTTTTGAACTAACGCGCTCGTATTCACAAAAGGTGTTCCACTGAAACTAAAGTCTGACCAAAAATGTTGAACACTGAGACAAACCAAAACATATATTTTGTGATTTCATTATAAATAGAACTAGTCAGGTGGCCACAACGGGTTGCCGACAGTGGGTAAAGGACCCTCTATTCTAAGCAAAAAACCCTCTATTCTACATAGAGGACCCTCTAATCGTGTTCAGGAGCTCAAATTACCCCTAGAAACATCAAAATCTCAATTTCAAAAATTTGACCCCTGAGGACCCCCTAGGGTGGGTACCCTGAGGAGGTCATAGGGGGGTCCAGGAAGGTCCTACGCAAAAATGGACCTCGGATTCGTGTTCAGGAGCTCAAATTACCCCCAGAGACAGCAAAACCTCAATTTCGAAAATTTGACCCCTGAGGACCCCTTAGGAGGGGTACCCTGAGGGGGTCATAGGGGGGTCCAGGAAGGTCCTACGCAAGAATGGACCTCGGATTCGTGTTCAGGAGCTCAAATTACCCCCAGAAACATCAAAATCTCAATTTCGAAAATTTGACCCCTCCGGACCCCCTAGGGTGGGTACCCTGAGGGGGTCATAGGGGGGTCCAGGAAGGTCCTACGCTAAAATGGACCTCGGATTCGTGTTCAGGAGCTCCAGCAACTTAAATATTTTGACCCATGACCAAGTTTCGACACATGTTGACCTGCGGCCTTCTTTTAACACGTGATTTTTAAATACCGTAGTTAAAGACAGAATTTTTTAGCTGATGTGAATGTTTAAGTTCCGTAATTAAACAACTGTATATTTAAATCTGTGCGTTGCTATTTGCATCAAATTGTATCCTACTAATACTGACCTAGTGACCTATATTTCTGTAAATTAGATGTAAAATTTCACTGAAATTAGGCTTTGGTGCATAGACTTACAAGTCTTTAGCCGTAACAATTGTAAAAGTGAAAATCTGAAAAATCTGTCTGTGATTCTTTAACCTGAGCTAGTTATAAGTCATTTTCGGTTTAACTTCTATCGCAGTCATACTTTTGCTCAATTGTCGCTCGCTAACCCTGTTAGTTCACTTGTAAGGGTCGATTCACATTTGCAGCTGTATGTTTGTTTAACCGGCTAAATTACGAAAATAATAAAATCACGCTACAAGCTGATCTTATGCATTAGTAAAGTGATTATTATTGCGTACTTTTGCCGGCTTAACGGTCGTTGGTCATACAGCTGTAAGTATGAATGTACCCTTAATGTTTCGTACATTAGATGAATTAATTAGTTACTGGTAGAAATATTAAGTAATAGAGTTGGTTAATTTTTTGGTGTTTTCTAATTTTCGATAGTTAATCCAGCCCGGTTAATTTGTTGGTGTTTTCTAATTTTCGATAGTTAATCCAGCCCAACTTAGTCTGGCTAGTTTTTAAAAAAGATTAAACGGATTAGATTAAAATTTGCTGGTGCTAGAAATTTCGAAGTTCACTTCAACTTTTCAGACAAAATTTTAAGCAATCAAATTTTAATCTATTCCGTTTAATCCCGTTTTGAAACGGGCCTTTGGTTGTGTGTGTTTTGTTTAGCTGAGAAACAGGCTTTCTTTAGCTGTTAATGCTTTGCTGTAATCCCGAGCCAGCCTTGTCTAAAATTGGACTACGCGGGTTAGATTTGAGTTTGTGTGGCTTTTGATAACATTGCGTCGGATTAAGTAGTTAGGCTTAGGCGTGAAACTTGGATATTTTACACAAAGCCAAGAAACGGCATAATTTCAGCATTCTACTGGGACTCGTGCTAAGTATTATAATTCAATAGATTAATCAATGATTTATTAATTAAAAAATAATTCTAATCTGATCCGTAAAGTCCTATTTTTTATTAACATTTTTGCCAAGACTACAGATTTATTGGGTATATACTGTTTATGAATTTTTCTGGTGTAAGGGCCTTGCAAATCTATAATATGTAGAGGATTGATTCATACTTACAACCGTATGTCTATTTAGCACGCAAATTCACGTCATATATCACGCAGTCGTTTTGGCAGAATTGGAGTTGCGTAGTAATTTTTTCATGATTCGTGGATCGCAGCCTAAAGTGGTCAACCACGGGTTGAGACGTCGTCTAATTTTCCTTACCCAAAGCCAACGCAACCCTCCGACCCGCGTTTACTGCTGATACTACTTAACTACTGAATACATTGGATCAAACTTGTGGCGTAATTATTTCGTAATTTTGCCGGCTGAACGGACATAGGCTGTAATTGTGACTGGATCCTAAACTGTAGATTGTAACTGAGTTGGACGTGACAGTACAGGTGAGATTAGACTCAGTATACTGCGTCTGAAGTTAAACGTTTAGTTGTGGTTATCGAGCCAATATGGTCTACTTATTTCTAGTCTGTAATCTGTGTCTTAGCTTTATAACTGACTGTAGTTTTGGAAACCACTCCCCAGTATATCGCCATGTCCAACTCTGACCTTTAGAATTTTTAGAAGCCCGGTTCATACTTGTCCTTAATAATGTTGGGACAGGGGGCCAATTCCTAAAATGGACTTAACGGATTAGACTTAATTAAATCCGTAATTTAGGAATTGGATTTCGGATTTATCGGATTTAAAGTTTCAGACTGACTAAACGGACTTATTTTAGTCCGATCCAATTCCTAAAATACCACAGGATTTAAGTTTTTAATCCGTTTCAATTCCTAAAATACTTTCGGATTAATCGTGCTGCTGGACTTAACTAAGTCCGCTGAGCAAAAATCCAATTCCAAAAATGGATTTATTTAAATCCGTTTAATATTCGGTTTTAAAACTACATGCAAATTGTAGGATTTTAAATCCGCGTAACGTTACGCAGATTTAATGGATGTAAAGGCAGGGTGCGTCGCATTTAATTGCTTATAACTTTAGACTACCTTAACCGATTTGGACGAACAATATGTCAAATGAAAGCGCATAAATTGGGCTTTTCAACTGCATAAGTTTTGACATTTTATTTTTTAGTTATACTGTAAATATTGGTTATTACTAATCAAAAACACACACACTCGCTACTTCCGAATTCAGTAATTTTTTTATTTTCAAAGAGTTTGGTGGTTTTTGATGCCTATTACAAGCACGCAACATCAAAAAAATTCTAAATTAAACTTAGCGTTAACTAAAGAGGCTTTTCAAAACGCCATTTTATTATACGATTTTGTCTAGAATTGTCTGGTGTGGGGATTGAGGGGGGTGGGGTGTGGTTTTGGGTTTTGGGGTGGGGGGGGTTGGGGGGTGGATGGGGTTGGTTATAAGGTGTTTGTTTTGTGTGTGGTGGTTGTGTTTTGTGTTTTGGGTGTGTTTGAATGTTTTGGTTGGTGGTGTGGGTGGGGGTTGTGGGTCTGGGTGTATTGTGTTTGGTTGTTTTGGGGGGTTCTTGTTGTTGTGTTTGGGTGTGTGGTTTTGTTGTTTTGTGTTGTGATGGGTGTTATTTTTGTTGGTTTGTTGTTTGTTTTTTGTTTTGGGGTGTTTTGGGGGGGGGGGGGGTGTGTTTGGTTGGTGTGGGTGTTGGTGTTGTGGTGATGGTGTGTTGTTGTGTTATTTTTTTTGGGGATGGGTGGGGGGGGTGTGTATGGGTTTTTGTGTGTTTTTTGGTGTTTGGGTTGGGAGGTGGTGTGGGGTGTGGTTGTTGTGGGGTTGTTTATGTGGGGTGTTGGGGTTAATGGTGGGAATGTATATGGGGGGGGGGGGGGGGGGGGGGGGTGGGGTGTGGGGGTGGTGGGGGGGAGGGGTGGGGGGAGCGCGTTGGGTTGGGGGGGGGGGGGTATGGCTTAAAAAATTTTAGTCGTGCGTTCAGAAAAACCTATAATGCTTACCACTTGCGTGTTCCTGGGCCCGATTTATCGAAACAAAATGTTCGTCGTTGAAAATGTTCATTGTTAGAAATTGTTAACTTGCGTCGTCCAAATCGGTTAATTTTGGATTGATCGAAACATTTTCAACGACGAACATAACACTAAACTATAGGATAAATGTTCGTCGTCTCAATGTTCGTCGTTGAAAAATTTTTCAACGACGAGCTTTGGTCTTTTAGAATGTTTTTTGATATTCTGAACGACCTAAAGACCAAAGCTCGTCGTTGAAAAAATTTTCAAGGCGAACATTTCAAGGATGTCTAGTTCGTTCAATGTTCGTCGTCGAAAATTATTTCAAGACGAACATTCGATTTTTCAATGTCTAACATTCTGTTTTGCAAGACGAAATTTGTCCTATAAATTGTGTTATGTTTGCCGTCAAAATGTTTAGATCAAATTCAAAATTTTCAAGACGAAATTTCAACAAGAACATTTTCAATGACTAACATTTTGTTTCGATAATCGGGCCCAGGACAGCAGTGGTAGCATTATAGGTTCTTTCTGAAGCAACTAAATTGACAAATCGTATATAATGGCGTTTGAAAGCCTCTTTAGTTAAGCTAGTTTAATTTAGAATTTTTTTGATGTTGCGTGTTAATAGGCATCAAAAACACCAAACTCTTTGAAAATAAAAAATTCTGAATTCGGAAGTAGCGAGTGTGTGTGTTTTTGATTAGTAATAACCAATATTTACAGTATAATAAAAAATAAATGTCAAAATTATGCAGTTGAAAAGCCCATTTATGCGCTTTCATTTGACATATTGTTCGTCCAAATCGGTTAAAGTAGTCCTAAAGTTAGTCTTAAGCAATTAAATGCACGCACCTTGCTGCATTTAAATCAGCGTAACGTTAAATTGCTGCATTTTAAAATCCTACAATTGATGTAGTTTTAAAAAAACCCCAATATTAAAATTAACTATCTGCGTAACGTTACGCGGATTTAAAATCCTACAATTTGCATGTAGTTTTAAAACCGAATATTAAAGGATTTAAAATAAAACTTCCCCATTTTTGGAATTGGATTTTTGTCTCAGCCGACTTAGTTATGCCAAGCAGCACGATTTCACACATAATCCGAAAAATATTTTAAGAATTGAAACGGATCAAAGTTCAAATCCTGTGGTGCTTTAGGAATTGGATGGGACTAAAATAATTGCATAGTAGTCTGAAACTTTAATCGATAATGAAATATTCTAAATTGAAACGGATTAAAACTTAAATCCTGTGGTATTTCCCTAATTATTCGGACTAAAATAAGTTCGTTTAGTCTAGTCCGAAACTTTAAATCCAGAAATTTAGGAATTCAAGCCCCCTGTCCCAACATTATTAAGTATGAACCGGGCTTCTAAAAATTCTAAAGGTCAGAGTTGGACATGGGATATACTGGGGAGTGGTTCCCTCGGATTTAATTAAGTCTAATTGTCTTATCCATTTTAAGGCACCCCCGTCCCAACATTATTTTAAGGACAAGTATGACGGCTTCTAAAAATTCTAAGGTCTCACACTGGTGCGGGGAGTGGTTTCAAACTAAAGTCAGTTATAAAGCTAAGAATATAGATTACAGACTAGAAATAAGAGACCATATGGCCATAACCACAACTAAACGTTTAACCAGATGCACAATACAGAGTCTAATCTCACGTGTACTGTCACGTGCAACTCTTGTACGTTTAGTTACAATCTACAGTTTAGCTATCGAGTCACAATTATAGTGGATGTTTAGGATCCCAGTCACCAATTACAGCTTATGTCGTTATCCGGTCATATTAAAATTACGAAATAATTACGCCAAAAAAGTTCGATTTTCTCAATGTATTCAGTAGTTAAGTAGTTTCAGTAGTAAAGGCACGAGTCGGAGGGTTGCGTTGGCTTTGGGTACGTTCACAGAATGCGGTTGAGGGTTTGCGTTGGCTTTGGGTAGGAAAAATAGACGACGACTGAACCGCGGTTGACGACTTTAGGCTGCGATCGACGAATCATGAAAAAATTATACGCAACTCAATTCTGCCAAAACGACTGGTATATATGATGTGAATTTGCGTGTGAAATATACATACGGTTGTAAGTATGAATATATCTTCTACATATTATAGATTTGCAAGGCCCTTACACACCAGAAAAATTCATAAACAGTATATACCCAATAAATAATGTAGTCTTGGCAGCAATGTTTTTTAAAATAGGGCCTTTCCGATCGGATTCGATTTATTTTTTAATTAATAAATCATTGATTAATCTATTGAATTATAACGTTACTTAGCACCGAGTCCCAGTAGAATGCTGAAATTATGCGTTTATTGGGTTTGTGTAAAAGTTCTTAAATTATGCCGTCTTGGCTTTGTGTATCCAAGTTTCACGCCTAAGCCTAACTACTTAATCCGACGCAATGTTATCAAAAGCCACACAAACTCAAATCTAACCCGCGTAGTCCAATTTTAGACAAGGCTGGCTCGGGATTACAGCAAAGCATTAACAGCTAAAGAAAGCCTGTTTCTCAGCTAAACAAAACACACACAACCAAAGGCCCGTTTCAAAACGGGATTAAACGGAATAGATTAAAATTTGATTGCTTAAAATTTTGTCTCTGAAAAGTTGAAGTGAACTTCGAAATTTCTAGCACCAGCAAATTTTAATCTAATCCGTTTAATCTTTTTTTAAAAACTAGCCAGACTAAGTTGGGCTGGATTAACTATCGAAAATTAGAAAACACAAAACAAAAATTAACCGGGCTGGATTAACTATCGAAAATTAGAAAACACCAAAAAATTAGACCAACTCTATTACTTAATATTTCTACCAGTAACTAATTAATTCATCTAATGTACGAAACATTATAGGGTACATTCATACTTACAGCTGTATGACCAACGACCGTTACTTAAGCCGAGCAAAGAACGCAATAATAATCACCTTTACTAATGCATAAGATCAGCTTGTAGCGTGATTTTATTATTTTCGTAATTTAGCCGGTTAAACAAACATACAGCTGCAAATGTGAAATCGACCCTTACAAGTGAACTAACAGGGTTAGCGAGCGACAATTGAGAAAAAGTATGACTGCGATAGAAGTTAAACCGAAAATGACTTATAACTAGGCTCAGGTTAAAGAATCACAGACAGATTTTTCAGATTTTCACTTTTTTACAATTGTTACGGCTAAAGACTTGTAAGTCTATGCACCAAAGCCTAATTTCAGTGAAATTTTACATCTAATTTACAGAAATATAGGTCACTAGGTCAGTATTAGTAGGATACAATTTGATGCAAATAGCAACGCACAGATTTAAATATACAGTTGTTTAATTACGGAACTTAAACATTCACATCAGCTAAAAAAATTCTGTCTTTAACTACAGTCGTATTTAAAAATCACGTGTTAAAAGAAGGCCGCAGGTCAACATGTGTCGAAACTTGGTCATGGGTCAAAATATTTAAGTTGCTGGAGCTCCTGAACACGAATCCGAGGTCCATTTTAGCGTAGGACCGTCCGGGACCCCCAAATGACCCCCTCTAGGGTACCCACCCTAGGGGGTCCGGAGGGGTCAAATTTTCGAAATTGAGATTTTGATGTTTCTGGGGGTAATTTGAGCTCCTGAACACGAATCCGAGGTCCATTCTTGCGTAGGACCTTCCTGGACCCCCCTATGACCCCCTCAGGGTACCCCTCCTAAGGGGTCCTCAGGGGTCAAATTTTCGAAATTGAGGTTTTGCTGTCTCTGGGGGTAATTTGAGCTCCTGAACACGAATCCGAGGTCCATTTTTGCGTAGGACCTTCCTGGACCCCCCTATGACCTCCTCAGGGTACCCACCCTAGGGGGTCCTCAGGGGTCAAATTTTTGAAATTGAGATTTTGATGTTTCTAGGGGTAATTTGAGCTCCTGAACACGATTAGAGGGTCCTCTATGTAGAATAGAGGGTTTTTTGCTTAGAATAGAGGGTCCTTTACCCACTGTCGGCAACCCGTTGTGGCCACCTGACTAGTTCTATTTATAATGAAATCACAAAATATATGTTTTGGTTTGTCTCAGTGTTCAACATTTTTGGTCAGACTTTAGTTTCAGTGGAACACCTTTTGTGAATACGAGCGCGTTAGTTCAAAAACAGTCACATGACAGACAAGAGCACAAAAAACTAATCGAGAGAACCTTCAGACATTAAACAGATCATTACAAAATTTTGTAACAAACGGCCAGATGCCAATAATGGCAGATAAACAATGGCACAATTACTGCCCACCACGTTTATACGAATTTATATAGGTGTCACAGGTCTCAGTATGGCACGTACAAAACATGGGTAAGTTAAAGCGGGTGATCAGACAAGAAAAAGAAGATACATAGCCTAATCAAAGGTCAAATAAGACAAACCTGAAAATGTGCAACCGTCACAACTGTCATACAACAGGTACAAAATATCTTCTGATCGCCCACTTTAAGAATTCCCAAAAAAATATAAGTCATCATCTTCCTAATTATACTCCAGAACGTACATAGAATCTAAAAAAACACGCTTAGCTTAAAAACACAAAAGTCAAAAAAAATCGTCACCGCTTCAAGGATTACGCATGCAAAAGTTACAAACATACACAACAATCTGAAACTCAGCCCTGAGAAAAAACAGGTGGCGTGATTTGTGTTACGACTTACTATATACTCTTGATAATCAAAATAGTGTTTTTTTGTGTAAAAAGTGATATTTATATACTTTCGTCTTAGGGTTAGTAGATTATTTTTCAGACTTCAGCAGCCGGTTTCAACTTAACGTTTCATTAAACGTTATGTTTTTTTCATTAACAGAAAAATACACAATAAAAATATTTTCAATTTTGTCAACACTTTATACTCTGTATCTACATTATGTATTAACAGTACAATAGAAAATACATTTAGGTATTAGTAAAACACTAAAATTAGTTTAAAGCACTAATATTAGAGAGAAAGTATTAAAAAGCAATTATACCATAAAAGAAAGTCTTAAAATATTAATTAGATATTATTATATACTTAATAGTACAGTTGTAAGCAAAGCAGTGATACACAGACGTGATGATAAATGGGAAAAGACGGTAACCGAAGGCGAAGGGGGTAATAAAATCAAATTTGTTCGATTAGAAAACACTGCACTAAAGTCCGACAAAAAAAGCTGTGCCACTTATATACTTATTTTAGTGGCGTGTCTTCTGTGACTACTTGCTGTACTCTTTCACTGTCAAAATTTATTCTTCATAACGAAATCACATGTTTCGTTATCTTTTCGTTTCGTTTTTGTGTAACTATTGTTTGTCAGACTTTAAACAAATTAACTTGGCTCAAAAAAATTGATTCAACACAAAAAAATGCAAGTTTTAAGCAATAAAAAAATTTTCAGCTTGCTACTTCAGTCACAAGCCGTGTTTTTTTTTAATTTTTTTAAATCTAAATCTAATACGCTACATCCAAATACAATCAAGACCCCCTAAGACAGCTTTCCCGGGGGCCCACATAACTGTCCCCCCACTCTGAGGTCCTGAACCCCCCCACTTTTGCAATGACCACTGAGTCAGCAGTTACGATGACTCATTTAATCCTGATCAGAGAGGCCCGATCCTTCCCGACACCGATCCATCTCACTGAAACATAATCATATTAATATTAGCGTAATCTAGATTGAATTAAAAAATTCTGCATTATTTAATCATAATAAATTTTGAGTTAATCCTCCATTTATTCTATCTAAACCAAAATTAATCAATTTACTCTAGATTCACAAAGCCACACGACGTACGTTATAAAAATAAGCACTCTTGACACTAATATAACGATAACCTTACCCTTACTTAATACAACTATTAGTACTAATGAAACACTATCAAGTACTTTTTCACAGAGCCCTGAGCCTAAAAAACTGTAATAAAAGGCTATCATGTACTCAAGACGCTAACCACAACAACCGCTTCTGATACCACGACTGAGATAGTCTGATAGTATCATAAAATACTCATGAGGATATGAGTTTGAGTCTAATAACTGTTTCTGCTAGTGAGACACTATCATGTACTCTTGATTCTAAGCCCAATCACTGCCCTGCTACTGAGACAGTTTTATGCACTCTTGACGCTAAGGCCTACCACTGCTTCTACTAGTGAGACACTATCATCTGTCATGTACTCTTGCGCACCTGGCACACTGAGCATGTGCTCAATGCTCTGCACGTATTCCTGAGCTCTGGAAGGCAGGTCTGGGAAGGAGCGGAGATGGGAGGTGCTCTGCTTCCAGCCCGGAAACGTCTCGTAGACCACCTCCACTTTGGCCAGGTCAGACGTGCACGCTAAAAACAACATCAACAAAACAATAACTTGCTTTCTTGGTGATACATGTTCACATACATGTAACGGGGTCAAAATTTTGGGGGCCCCTCCGACAACATTCGGAAACCCTCCCCTCCCCTGATCGACAAAAATACCCCAAATTTTGCAAAATTTTTGGGAAATTTCTGAAAGAGTCCCATTTTTTACTAATTTTGCCCAAATTTCGGGTGCCCTCCACCCGGCCCCTCAATTTTGCGGGAGGTTCCCCCAGCCCCCGCCCCAACCTCATTTATGACCGTTTTGAAAATTTGGGGAGCTCGCAAAACGTAAATATGGGGGACTTGACTTGACACCACAAAAACGCGGAAATTTCCAATAAATTATTCCCTAAAATTGTTTCGACTTTTCGCTTTTTAAGCATTTTTAGTCAACCATATAGGGCAAATTGGGGAGGTCCGAGAGCGTTATTCGAAAAGAATCTGCTACATACACAGTGTAAGCTACAGCTGAACACTTTTTGCAAGAATTTTGGTGTTAAACTGCAAACACCACAGATAAGTATCTTTTGTGACTACCAACCATAATGTATGAGGGGGACCCACAATTGAAAATCAAGGAGCCGGGGAGAAGGTCCCGAAAATTTGGGCAGTTGATAAAAAGGGCAGTTTTTTTGGGAAATTTAACAAAGTTTTAAAAATTTGGGGTATGTTTAAGGGGGGAAGGATCCCGAAAACTTGGCCGGAGCCCCCCCCCCCCATTATGTTTGTGACAACCGAGCTCAGGATTGTGACTTACAGGGCACATAGTCCAGCTCCCGGCCATCCACCACATACTTCACCCCGATCTTGATCTCATCAAAGTCGTCCAGAACATCCAATTTGGTCAGGGCGATGCTGAAACAAACAAGCAGCAATCTTATGCAAAATTATCTGCTGCCTTTATCACTTTCGCAAAGTTTATGCCTGTCGCCTTACAATTTTAGTTGCCACGTTTCTTTAATTAAATTTTTGGCTGGCCAACCCTGGCGGAGCTGGAGCCAATTAATTCGTTTTCGTGTTTCTTTTTACTACTTGTTTTCTCGTTAGTTTACCTCCCGGGTCTTTTTCTCAGAGGTTATATACTTGGGGGGCATTGGTCCCAACCTGTGGTGGCGGAGTCCCCCCGCGAGTACTTTTACCCCCACCTAGGTGACCTACTGACTGTACGAGGTTCCGGCTCACGTGACCCCCAAGAAGTTTAGTGTATATATCGTTTTAGTTGTTTTATTGTAGCAAAAATGACATTTTTTGTGAATCTGCAGCTCATAATGTCAAAAATCTCAGTTTTCAAATTTGTTAGCTTCTGGACCTTTTCCGGCCCAACAGTTTTGAAATTTTCGGCGTTTTGAGCTTCAATTTTAGTTTGATGCCACTCTGGTCAATAAATTCGTATGCTTTTTAAACAAAATATGCTAATGTGTCCTTTTTTGCGTTAAAATTTCAATAAGTGCGTTCTAACACCTTTCAAAAAAAAAATCATTCCCCCTCGAAATTGTTTTCTGGATACGCCAGTGGCCGATGTACAATATAGTACATCAAACTTAACGACTAACAAAACAAATTTTGACAACTACGCCGGCTAGAATAACAAAAGTCGGACTGCCCATTAATCAAAATGTCAAAACGTACGCAAAGTACGCTGCAAGAAGCAGCGTAAAGACCTGTCGGCATTGCGATTCCGACAGGAAAAAAGGAATAGATTAGATTGTTTAAATTAATCCGGGTATTAGACTTAGATTAATCGAGTTAAACGGATTAGCATAATGATAAAATGATAGCACGCTAGCTTGTGCACTATTATTCGCGTAGAACTGACGTGAGAATTAGTGTCAAGCTTCACTACAATTACTTTCTGTCATTGATTTTGTACAAAATTGAAAGTTTCACCAAAAATTGCTGGACCCCGACAGAAAACGAAACACATGATTTAGCTAAGTAAAGAACTAAATTCAGTCATCAAGATTCAAGAGTAAAACAAGTTCTACAATTCACTACTGACATTAAATGAATGTGCCTGTAAACATTCCACTGATTAGTCACAAAGATCAAGCCATCTGTTTTGTCTCAGGGCTCCGTCATTTGTTTACAGCGCAATATCAACTTGTGTTGTAATTATTTCGAAAATCTGCTGGCTAAACAGACATAATATGTGGCTGACCCTCGACCCCGTGACCCACCCGGTGAATCCATTGATCATGTGGCAATACTTGAGCAAAACCATGTCCAGCCAGCCACAGCGGCGGGGTCGGCCGGTCGTCACGCCCACCTCTCGCCCCGTGCTCTGCAGCTTGCGGCCAATCTCCTCAAACCGGATTAAAAATTAGATTAATCCGAATAGCAATGACCATACATGGGCGTGGGGGGATTGCTCCCCCCAACCCGACACCGCTCCCCCACAGACAGGTTCGCTCCCCCCCCCAGATTTTTTTGAATGTAGGTTACGAAGCAAGAATCGGCGGTCCAGGAGCAAAATCAGTGGCTCACAAAGAAAAAATCTGTTGCTCAGGAGCAAAATTGGTGGCTCACGAACAGGGTTTTTTTAATCAAAAATGGCGTCATTTGCAGAAATGAAACTTAAAAATGACGTTCAGAAAATAAAAATGATGAAGCTTTGACGAAAGGTTTTGAGCAAATATTGACGCTGATTTGACCAAATTTGGCCTAAAAATTGAAAAATCTCCACCCCAGACCCCTGCAACATAGTGGCTTACTAGTCTTTGTTATTAACTTTCATTAAAGCCTCTGTATGTGTACACGAGTATATACATTTATATACCTACCTAGTGCACTCATGTATCTCATGTGACGTTCTGCTTCTGACGTGATTTGCATTTATATAATTTCTCGGCTCGAAAAAATTTGTGATACGTCTTCATTTGACCAAGGTTGGCTTATAAAGTAAAAAATTCTGTAATTTTGTATTTGAGGGTTTCGCTCTTGGATCCCTGCATTCTTGTGGCTTATTGTTCTGGGTATTATGAGCTCAAATTTAGCTCTGATGTTTTCGGTCGGCCAAAAATAGTATAATGTTCATTGTTCGCACAATATGCACTGCTATCGGCAAATTTTTGTATTAAATTCTGGGGTTTTTTTGGCCAAAACGTTAGCATTGGCGAAAATTTTTGAGAGTCTGCTAAAACTTTTTTGGTCGTTTTAGTCAATTTGCTAATCGGTAGAAAAAAGATAAATACCGATAAAAAATAAATTAGGAAGAATTTTTTTATAACACTCTCCAATTCACCAAATTAGATCCAAAATTTGAAAAATTTCGTATGCGTCCCCAATAATTGACCGTTTTTTTCCCTTTAAACGCAAAAAATTTCCTTATGACTTTATTTACATAAATCTGCAATTATGTTTCACGTAACACAGTCATGCAGCCAAGTATTATATTATGTTTTTGTTTTTCAATTTTGCAGCATCTTAGTTGGCTTAGAACTTCTCTCAACCAAACTGTCACAGATCACGTTCGGTGAGAACTTTTCGATCCGTCAAATGTTTCGGATTAAGGGGGTAATTGCGTTTTTAGGTGTTTTTTTAAAAAGCCATAGCTCAGCGTTTACAAATTCAAATCACAAGCGGTCTTTTGCATTAGGTAGAACAATATTTTTCCTAAATGTATGCCATGCCTTGAAATTTAACCTTTGTTTTTCTTTCCAGTATAAGCGACTAAAGAAAGGTCCTTTCCAAAATATTAAAATTTTTTACAAAAAGTTTGCGCCACAGCTCTGAATCATACGATTACCTGTTGGGGCTGAAAGTTGGTAAGGTTTTTGACATGTTTAAAATCCCCAGGCATGTCCCCCACTTTTTTAATAACTAGTCAATTTACTGAGAAATTAGCTGAAAAGCAAACGCACCGAAAATTTTAGATATTTTCTTGTAATTAAAACCCTAAATGTCCACAGGTGAAATTTCAAAAAAGTGAGAGACATGCCTGGGGATTTTGACCTTTACAATACTGTCCCAAAAATTTATGCTCAGGCGTCACTTATAACTTGAGTACTGGTGGCGCAAAGTTTACATAGAAATCACAAAAACCTCGAAAACGCAACTACCACCTTAAATCAAAACAGTTTCAGTTTCGCCGTACGAGCTGCTACCTACATACAATGCCGTCCCAGGCAGTTTGCCAAAGCTTCCTGGCGAAAAAAACCAGGTTAAATTGCAAAAAAGTGTAATTAAAGCATTATTACAAAGTGACGGGAAGGGGGCAGCCCCTCAAGGCATAGTGCCCCACACGGACCCCTGTAGGGACCTGACGCTTCAGAGCTTTGTAACGGAGATGAGCACCGCATCCAAATGCGGACACGCCAAAGGATACTTACAAAGGACACGCCAGACTTTAGATTTGATCAGTGACACCCTTGAGCAGGTCAGGTTAGATTAAACGGATAAGAGTTGATCCGTTTAATATGCGAGTAGTTAAAATACTACAGGGTCAAGGCTGAATTAGCATTTAATCGGTTTCATGTTTGAGTAGTTCATAATATAGAACCACAAACCTATTGCCACTTTGTAGCATCTCAGAGTATTGAAACGTAGCAGACTGATGTTTCACAAAACTACAAAAAATTTCAAGGGGAAATGACTTCTCGAATTTTTGTTGTATTGTTTAACATGCACCTTTCTGCAACTTCAACGCAAAAATGACACACCGTGACATACACACAAATACAGGTCATAATGTCCAAATACTACTAGTTTTAGCCTGCGACGACAACATCGGAGCTAAAAAATGAGCTCAGAATGCCAAACTTTTCACTCAAACAAGGTATAAAAGTGTCAAGTGTCAACTAGCAAAAAAACTTTTAACACCAACATTATTCTGTTCTGTGGGGAAGACGCCCCCGCCCACGCGAGTGCAATAGGCCTTGACCACTCCGAAAACATCTCCAATGCTGCGCGGCGCAATGCCCAGTCCCGTTAGCACGCCGCCCACGGTACAGTTGCTACTCGTCACGTAGGGATATGTGCCTGAAAATAAATCATGCTTTTAGTGGCACATTTAACAAGCTAGAACGGCAGCAGTTTGGGTAGAATAACAAAATTCGATGCATTCATACGTCATCTAACGGGGTCAAAATTTTGGGAGTGCCTCGCCAAATTTTGGGACCCTCCCCCCTCTCCAGATCGACCAAAATTACCCCAAATGTTACAAAATTGTCTAAAAATTTCGCCAAAAAATGTCATTTTTCTAAAATTTGCCCAAATTTTGGGCGTCCTCCTCCCCCGGTCATCTTGGGATTTTGGGGGGGGGGGGGGTTCCCCCCCCCATCCCCCCTCTTACATGTATGGATGCATTGCGTGACGTGATGACATAACATCAGGCTGGGAAAACCACAGGCCACATAATAGTCAAGGAAGGGCATATTATATATAAGCTGGGTTTTTTTTGCGCAAAAACGTTCGCAATTGCGAAAAAAATTTTACGATTGCGAAAAAATTTCAAACCTTTTCGCAAAACTGCGAAAAAAATTTGACGCAGTGGAGGTGAACTTGTAAGGTTTATGCGCCGATTTTTGGGGTTTAGTCGGAAAACATTTCCGATACGTCCCCAATTGACCAAATTTGGCCTAAAAATAGAAAATTTCTCCGACTTTTTCTGATTCCTGAACCCGGAATCGTGCAACTTTATGACTTGATGTTTCTACTGACTGTGAATGGGACACATTTTCTTCCATGTATCATCACGCCAACTGCATGTAACACTAATATAGACAGTATATATAATAGGGGTCGGAGACACGGAGGTGACATAATTAAGAAAAGAAAACTTGGTCATTGGCCGGGTCTTCTGAAATTTTTTACGACTGAACATCGACTGTGAAAATTGTGAAAAGTTACACAAAATTCTCGGGACGGCTCCATAAATTTAAAGAAAAATGTCAAAATCGTTGCTTTTGGCCAAAACGGGTAAAAATTGCGTCAGTCTTAATCCTGTATGGGCGTAATAATGTTTTATTAACATTTAAATATAAAATCTACTGCATTAAGTAACAAAAGTAAGTCTGCGAAAAAAAAATTGATTTTGCGAAAAAAATTTCAAGCTTTTCGCAAAATTGCGAAAATTTGCCAGCGAAAAAAAAACCCAGTATATAAGGAATGGGATGGGGGGGAACGGTCCCGAAACGAAAATGTAGGTAGAATTTAGTAAAAATGCCGCTTTTTTGCAAAATTTTACAAAATGGAGGGTATTTATGGTCAAGGAGTGAGAGTCCCCAAAATTTAGCCGGAAAAGGCCCACTAAAATTTAGACCCCGTTACATAATAATATGTGGTCAACGTGGGGGGGGGGCAAATTCCTGGATAAGCCCCCTCAGGCCCTCAAGCTTGACCTATCGGTCGGGACCCGCCATACTGCTGAGGAAAAGTTTCATACAAAATACAAATCAAAATTCAGCCCCTATGACAGCAAAATGCTCCAAAAACGAGCCAAAGGCGAAAAATTGCGGAAAAATACATCTGATAAAAAAATATTCGCTAAAGCAAAAATTGGAAACCATATTATTTTTCTCAACTTAATAATGCCATAGTTTGTGTGCAGAAAAAAACAAAAATGCCATCTTGTCAAATCGATATAGACTCAAACAATGACATTATTTCGACAAAGACTGAGCCAAATGTTTTTACCAAAATCGATATCCAGCATGCAACCATTTGCGCCTTCGACCAAAATCCGGTGCCCATCTACCAGTTTTTTGTGCAGGTAAGACACGGTGTCCCTGGTCAGGTCCAAATCCTTCAGTTTGTGTGCTAATTTCTGAAATCACAACCAAAAAACTATTCCATATCATTAGCAGCCACAGCCTTAAATGTATTATTATAAAAATGCCCTTTCACCACGGGCAACAGTGTGGGTAGAATAGGAAAGGTGGCTGATCTATAGCGGAAAAATGCTAATAAGCTTATCAAACAGTTGGGACAAGTTTTGCAGCAGAATAGAGAAACTCAGCTTGCTAAATGAAGCGGACAAGAGTTGCGTCAGAATAGCAGTCGCCCTGCGACACGTTAGTGCTTTCTGCACCCTATTCGCGCGAATAATTAGGAAAAACATTTTTGGCGCTTACTAGTACTCAGGACTTAGGTTAGGTGTGTAGATATTTATACAGTATTTATATTCTACAGATCTATACAGATATTTCATTTAAATTTCTCCATGCGCAATCTATTTTCGTTTTGTATAGACATCTTTCCCGAAAATTACATTACAAATGAGTAACGGCGTATTCCAACTTAACAT